>JAUMHQ010000061.1:11405838-11445351 GCA_032361165.1 Enteromius paludinosus | reverse complement strand
TAGTCCCGTCTGAATAAGGCTACAGTGTAATTCGGCTATACATCCGCGCTAAAGGTGGAAGTCACCATAGCTTGTAGCATAGACTCCAACCCAACTATCGCGCGATAAGAGTCCACGGCCCACCACTAATATATATATATGTGTACATATATGTACATTTACAGTAACACAGGGGTGTTATTTTATGATACTATACTGAATTCAAACAACAGTATCCATATTTTTTGAATCCATTTTATGAATAGTAAAATAAATAGGTTTACAAACAACAGTGTTGATGTCAAAGTCACTGTCCAATTATGTGCCAGATTTACCTCGCTTACACCAGCGCAAACATCTTTTTGCATGGACCTGTCAGGCATGGACAGGTATTTTTGCAAACTTATTGAATATGCATTTGTAGGCATATATCTTTAAGACACAACATTTTTAGACGCAATGTGATTTACTAACAGTTGCGCTCGTCAAAGTTGGTGCCATTATTTAACGGCCCCCAAAAAACATTAATTTGCGCTGCTCTTGGTGGATTTCACTGGTTATTATGGAAATGATCTTGCAGCGTCTGTGTTGTTTAACGTTTGCATTGTTAGTAAATCAGTTGCAGAATTTCCCCCTCCATCTGCACATTTATGGTTTTGCTGTCTAACGATAATTTGCCCTGTTTAGTAAATCTGGCCCTAAACGTAATATTTTAGGGCTGAACTTGTTGCGTGACCTGCTCTTTTCTCCAAGAAACATTATAGTAATGTTCAACCAATGGCATTTTTTGTTTACTGTCATGCAATAAACAATTTTGAGCGCTAGGTCGCAACATAAAAATCAGTTGCCAACCACTTCAGCAAACGAAGTGACAAATTAGGATGCCACGTCAAAATATTTCTCCTGCTCTCTCTCTTTATCCTTAGTAACTGACCGTTCCTTCTCACTCCACCTCCCTCTCTCTCTCTCTCTCCGTGCATTTGATGATAGCCGCACTGTCTCTGTGTGTAAGAGATGTCTTTGGCCTTGGAAATGATTTCTCGGTGGCCAGGCCCAGCTCTGTGCTATTGATCAGTGGCAGCCATTGACTATCAGTTCCACTTGCAGCAAGGAGGTCATTAGTTACCCCCACACACACATTCATCAGAAGGCAGCCGTGGATCACTTAGAATGCTAATGCACACGCTAGGAGCTGACAGCTGGACCAGAGGGAGAGAGAACGAGGGAGAGCGAGCGAGAAGAGGGTTGGCTGTAGGGTTGTTCCTGTGTCGAGGAGGGTGTACCAAGGGAGCGCATGCTAAATTGTTTGCGCGTGTATACAATTGGACGCCGTATTCTATTCTTAGCGGCCCGACTGCTAATGTGTGTGCATTTTTTTTTCTCATCGTACCACTCCTGTGGCTAAGCCTCAGAAATAGTGACGAAAAAGAGAGATGACATTGGCTATCCAGTCTTTACCTGCATTTGCAGTCTCTTCTGACAAGGGCCACCATGCCTGACCTACCTTGTTTTAGCCCACGGCTGAATGTGACCATACCCTTTAAAATAAAAACAAACAAGGCACGAGGAAAGCAAGGCAGCGAGAGGAAAAAAAGAGAGAGAGAGCTTTATAATTGGGCCAAGCGAAGCTGCGGGAGGTGGCCGAGCCTCCACGTTCGCCTTTTGTATATTCATGACCCCCCTGACTTGATTGATGGAAGGATAGCGTTTGGTGACACTGTCATTTGCAAGTTGAAAAGGTAGCACAGTGGCTGGAGCCGCGGGCTGGGGTCCGGGCTAGGACTGTGGTACAAGCCGAGCGAGAAAGAGAGGGAGAGGGGCTCATTTCTATGCTGATGATATCCAAAGCCCTTCTCATTTCCTTTGTCTCCAGTGGAATGACATCTGCTGACAACAGACACTTTCCAAAGGGCTCCTCAGTGGTGGAACAGAAAGGGGGGGGAAAAAAAGTCGAATTCTGGGAGTTGAATGTTGTGCAACTTAAAAACAGATACTGTATATCATAGAAAATAGAAAATTCTTTGCAGCTAATAAAATATATATTTAATGTATTCTATGTAGACTGCGTATGGAAATGTGAATCTGCAAAGACAGCTTGTTTTTGTGGTTCTGACATCGCAACTGTGAACATATCAATGCAACACAGTGTATGACTATATAAACACCACAACTGTATTCGGATGGTTGTCAGTCTTAACAAGGTCATTTGCATACAAGATACAGTAGCAAAAACAGGCTGTGAATTAAATACTTTTCCGTTTGATTAAAATTTGTTTTATTTGCGTGTGTACATATTTATTTTTTTCATTGGTTAATTTATCCTTTTTTTTTTTTTTATCAAATATTTTTCAAAGCCCCACTGCGTTCCTTCCTGGCATGCCAGTTTGTGAAACACTAGCTCAAAATTGTTCATACACGTCGTCTATACACTCTGTTCGATCTGCTCACAGTTTCCAGTTGTGATGTGAAATGTGCAGGTGTAGCTCCCGTCTTTGTATTTACACCAATTAACACATAAAGTGTAATTACCCCTGTGGAGTCGGTTGGAAGTCCACAAATGAGGGCACCGCTGCGGCCCCTGGCAGCTGACACAGAGAGCCAGAGAGAGAGAAAGAGGAGAAATTAGTAAGTATCAATTAAGTGACAGTGATACTGATGAATGCTCACTCTGAAAGGTGTCAGATGAAGACTGTGTGTAGGGACTAAACCCAGAAGACTGCAAGATTTGAATGCGCCATGGGGTCTGTGTCACTTAATGCTGTCTGTAAATGCTAAGATGAGGACAACAGATGGAAGATGAGCACAGAGGGGCTGCACAGCCCAAACACAGACCAAAGTTTTGCTGCTGTTTCAGAAGTCTCAATGTCAAAAAGGTTTGTGCGCTAACAAGTATTTAATGTATTAAAGACTAAACTGTAATATCGCGAAATATGAGAGCAATTTAAAGTAACTGCTTTCTGATTTGAATGCATTTCAGAAGAAAAAAAAATCCTGTAATGAAAAAGGTGATTCTTTATCAACCATAACCTCTTCAGCGTCATGTGATCTTTCAGAAATTCTTTATTTCTTCAAGACAAGATACAATTCTTATTATACAATATTTTAATTTAATGAGGTGTTTAATGTTTTGTGGACACTGGGATATATTTCAGGATTCTTTGAAGAATACAACGTTTAAAAAAAAACATTTATCATTTAAAATCTCGATATTTTCTAATGTTATAAATGTCTTTACTGTCACTTTTAAACTGTTTAATTCATCTTTGCTGATTAAAATATAAAAGTATATATACCGAAGTCGCTAAAATCTCCTTATTTAGCTAGCTGAGTAAATATATGTGTGTGTTTATGAGAGACTGAGACATCATGTAGTTGCACTTGTCTTCGTTCTCGTATTGTCTTGGATACCATAGATATACAGACATGAAGACCGAGAGAAAGAAAGAGAGTGGGAGAGCGAAGGGGAGCGCAAGTGTGATGGATAAGCTCAGGGGCTGTTTACAGCAGTGTGTAAAGCATTAAAGAGCTGGCAGAAGGGCCATTAGCATAAATGTTTAAATCAGACAAACAAACTTATGTACCCAAATGAAAATGTTTTCCTGCATTAATCTGGAGCAGAAGGCTCTAGTAGAACAATTAGTGCCTCTCTCATTCGCTCTTTCCCGCTCTTTCTTTTCCCCCAACTCTCTCTGTCTCTTTCTCTGCCTCTCTTTTATTCCGCAAGTGTTTATGTTTAAAGACCTAGGACGGCACTTCTCCGGTCCCCTATTAGTGCTGAAGCATCAGACACTTTAGAGACCCCGTTTCAAGAGTCGGCGAGTAATTGTCAGACTGGTGTATTATGACTGAGTTTGTCAGACAACTGTGAAGTTTCACAGGCCAGCTGCGAGGCATCAGACGGTCTTCGCCTCGCTCTCCCTCTCTCTACTAGTGTTGAGGACCAGACTGAAGCTAGGCTGATTTAAGGCCTTGTAAAAGTGTCGGCTTTTTAAATACTGTTTGCATGCCGCCTCCCGGCAGACATTTCATATTCAGCAGATTTACATGATGGCCATTATTATGATTTTATGAAGCGTGAGCTTTTAAAACTATTGCCTCAGAAACGCTGGGGCAATTTCTGAGATAGTTCACAAGCTCATGACTAGAAGAGACCGTAAAGATCGAACTGTGAAGAGCTCAGAGCCTTTTTCAAACATGCCAGTCCTCTGCTGCAAAACCTTGCGAGGCAGCATTTGAAGGCGTCACAGGTGCTGCTGATGCAAAGTCAGATTAGAAACTCAGAAAGGCAACTTAATTGTATGTATATTATGCATTCCATTAAAACTATTGGGTTTTCTTAATACATCAAGTAATGGCAGTACAATGTGTTAGAAAAAGACATTTCTTGTTCACTTGTTGAAGTGATAAAACTGTGTTTACCAAGATGTTCAACCTTGGACCTGTCAGCCAGGTCATCTGGTCAACCATATTGAATCATGGACCACGTAATAACCATTTTTAATCTAGAAATGACACACGACCAGGTACCACCTTGAACTAGTTCTAGCTAGTATTGGAATGAAAACTGTGCATGGGGGATTCGAGATGCCTGAGTGCTTCAGTCTGAGGAAAATTCCCTTTCACGGTAACCTTGTGTGTCATGGAATGGCATAAATCCAGTCCAGTTTTTACATGTGCCCTGTCGACACCGCCTTACATTAGCTGTTTGTTTAAACTAGCAGATAAGCCCTTCAAAGTTCAGCTGCTCAAATTCTCTCTCTGAGAGGTTTTCTACTCCCTTTTTTCATCCTCAAATGTTAAACTTGCATAATTTACGGCAGCCCCGTTCCAGCACTCTTGGCCTGGCTCTTTGGGCCTGCCTCTATCCATCTTTACAGTAGTGTAAGCACTGATAGCGGAACATGCTAGGTGTGACAGAACCTCTCCTCTTGTGGGTCGGACTTGACGTTTCTCTCGTGGAGAGTTATGGCTGTTTTGGTAAGACTGGCAGGCCAGGAGGGCTCTTTGCTGCAGGGTGGAGTGATAGATTCAGCTGCCTGAAGCATCCCAGTGTGTTTATCCATGGCTAGTATGGCAGCTTTCAGAAGACATTTACCCCATGATTTGCGATGAGCTTATGTGTGAATAATTAATGGCAATTAATCCTTAATTACAGTAATTAGGCAAGTCACAGGAAATTAAGCTGCAGCTGGAGAGGCCCTGCGCGTCAGGGAGGAGGAGAAGGGAGGACGCACAGGCGAATGTGGCATGGCGGTGCTGCTGGAGCAGCAGAGGGTGGCTCGGGTAGCACGGTGAGTGCCGGTGTGTGCCCATGCGAGATTGGCAGCCTCGGTGTGGCGTGCGGTGACACAGATGCTCAGCGGGCATAGAGCCGCCTTGCAGAAGAACAGAGCTGTTAGCGGTATCTTTTTATTCTTTTCATGCCTTCTTTTTGGCAGTCCCTCATTTCTTGCAGCTTGCAAAAATAGTCGTTGACCCATTGCCTTTCTGAGTTCGGAGGTCCTCAGAGATTAAGTCAGCCATTTCAGTCATCTTCTTAATTCTCTTTTAATAAAACCCAAATTTATGGCATTTCTGAGCACCTGGGCCATAAAGCACTCGTGCCAGGCTGCCAGGAAGATCTGGTGGGTAGAATTCCAGGAGGGGCACACTAACTCATCTGATAAGCTGGCTAGATTCCTGAGGAGCCGTCTGCGGCAAAGTACAAGCAAGCTACACTACCTATTCAGAGAGCTCAAAATAGGCCAAAGGCAGATTTGTGCTTTCATTGGAGCAAGTGGACATGAGGAGATGTTTGGATTGTGTTAGCTCTTAATTGAGAGGGGAGTCTGAGGAGACGCTGGTCTATTTTTCCCGTTTAGTCCAGAGCTCATTTGCGTCTTTTCATGCCTGCCTGTGTGAATTTCCGCTCCTTTCTTCTACTGTTACTTCCAATTACGCCGTTATGCACATCGCTAATTCGTGTGCCAAGGCCTCCAGATCAGCCTTGGGTTTCATCGCTGCCCTTTTCCAACACAATATGACCTTCATCTGTGTTTTTCTTTGGGTTTTTTGACACGCCCTGCGGTCAATTTACATTTTAAAATTTTAGGTGATCCACAGAGGTCGATACTGGGTCTGTTTTTTTATTTAATTTTTTTTTTTTGCGCTTACCTTAATAATATTTTCATAACTTCACATACTGTACATGGAATTAAATGCTAACTCCTGTTCCATTTTAGGTTTTTGGGATGATGGGAATAATTATAACCGAGAGCCTAGACTATTTTTTTTTCCCGTATTCACTACCAGTTTTTGACAGTCTTCTCTCCTGTGCGTCATTGAAGTGGCAGCGTGGGTTCATTTTTATAACACGGAAGGAGAAAGGGAGTGTTTTACTAATAGGGGGTTTAAGTGGCATGGTGAGGCGCCCAACTGTGATATTACATTAACCCACCCTGCCTCACATAGCCTGCCACCGACGACAAGATTAAGAGAACACACACCACCCCACTCTTAGCTCTCAAATACTCCACTTCAAATAATGAGAATTTATTGAGGAGCTCAAAGATGCTCCTCTCACACCTCCTTTACCTCTTCCCCCTCTTTTATCAGGACGCACAGCAGAAAGCATGCCAGAGTGCCGCCGATTTGGATGTGCATGCTCTCTAATGATGGCGCGGCAGCCTTTTTCTTCTCTGTCAATTTACTGTAAAAAATAGTTGAGGTCCACATAATAGTCACATAGTTAAAGCTCATATGTGTTAACCCTTTTTGCCATCCATTATAATAGCAGTTGAAGCATTTGCACACTATTTGTGCTCCGACTGTTCTAGCATGTTCTACATGCACAAATCTTTTTCCATTGCTTCCTCGGATAATCATACAGAACCCGAGTTCTTTAGCTCCAGACAGAGAGAGGAAAAGCAGGGAGAGGGACCGGTGGTGTGAAGTGACAAGGTCAGCAGGTTCTCTTGTCACTGTACAGAATCTTCCGGATAAGTGAAATAAATGAGGCAGTGTTAGCTGCTAACGGAACGCATGTCACCGCGATGCTAAAGGCTAACTGCCGACTGCCACGCCTTCGAATCTCTGGGTAGGCTAAGCTTCAGCATCAGCGTAGACGTCCTGTTAAAGTGTCTGGGAAAAGTGCAATGGAAGCATATACTCGTGTAGTCCAGCTCACCGATTCAGTTCATACAGGAAGTAAGGCAGAACAGCATAGGTGCAATGCTAAGAAGGCAGCTATTAGCTACACATCAGCAAATGCGGACAAATCAGAAAACCACTCTGACATATTACTTGCATCTTAATCATTAAGTCACATTAATAAGTGGAACATTCCTTTCTGAAAATAATTCCTTTTTTGTTTTCTTTGTTTTCTTTTTTAATCAATTTATAGATTTTACATCCTGTTCGTTTTTTATGAAATGCCTTTAACAAAAGCCAGTTTCCTAATGACATCATCCTCTAGGAAGTCAAATAAGTTTTGGCTGGAAAAGAACAGCACAAACATCAGTAAGTAGTTTGGTTTCCGGCGTTAATTAGTTCCAGTCCATTTTGTGTTTATAGATTACAGAAATCTGCGTATTATCAAAATTTCTAAATATTCTGTACAAATAATCAAGCTATAATCTATAATGATGAAAAAGTAAAGAAATTAAGAGTCCAGAAGGTACTGCTTAAGATGAGTGATATTACTCACAACAGTTGCTTACTTATCAAAATAAGTTAGCCCCCCCATCCCCCCCAAAAAAGCCCTAAAAGATTCATTTCACATTTTCATTTGACAGTGTCAGGTCCCAGTAAGATGTAGAAAATCCAATTGAGGCAAAGCACAGGAGACTGCACTCTGCATTTGTGTTTTCTTAATGCAGCATTTCCATACAAGCAAACTTTATTGGAAGATGCTGCATTATAGTTGGACGGGACCTCAAGACGTAAACGTAATCGAATAAGGACGCAATTTGTGAAAAGTGGCCGATGTCCTGAGTCTAGCCCCCATCCAGTCCTCTCACAATTAAACATCCACAGCACACAGAAGAGGGGATTCATGCGGAAAGTATGTAATACCATTAGCGGACATTTCAAAGTGGACTTATATAGCTCTGTGTGTTTTCTTTTAATTGGAGTCCAATTATTTTAATGGCAAAGTTTTATTCAGATTATTTGTATTCATATACTTTCACACTGGACGCATTCTCCTGTTTCTTTTCACTTTCTCTCTCTCTCTCTCTCTCTCTCTCTCTCTCTCTCTCTCGCCTCTTTTTATATTTGTCTTGGTCTCTAATTGTCCATTGCAGTGAGTCAGAGCCGCGCTACAGAGAACATAAGTGCAGCATGTTGAGGCTATTTCTCCCTGAGAAAACTCTGTACCAGTGGCAGTGTTAGTGAGGGGCTAATGGAGAAGTCTGAGTGTGTGTGGTTGTGCGCATACGTGTGTGTAAGGCTATCCCTTCGCCCCGGTGCTGACCCCTTCGTGGGCCTGAATTCCTCAGATGTTTGCAGGATCAAGTCACTTAATCTGTGTCTCTGCTCGAACCCCAACGCACTCGGGCCTCGGAGGGAAGTAGAGATAAAAGAAGGGAGAAAGCCACTGTGATTGAGATGGAGGGGAGCGTTGGAAGAGATATACTGTATATTGAGAGCCTGGTTTCAGTCAGTAGGCAGTATGTATTATTTCACACTACCTCGTATTGTCCTCCGCCAATTGTTTTTGACAGGTAAAACGGTCAAGGAAATCGGCAAGGGAATTCTGTGTATTCCCACAAAATGGCAGGCATCGGTATTTAATCACAGAGTCTACGGTGTGAAACTGCTCTCTATTGAAATGTAAGAATTTGCTGCGCCAGGAATGGGGCGCATCCTCTTTACGTTGAAGACTATTCCGGAGGGATCGCTCCAAACAGCATTCCTGTCGCCCGGCAATCACCGGCGCTCCCTTCATCAACTTGCAACAGCTCCCTCTTGATAGGAGCAATTCATAATTTCAGCTCCGTGTCACACGCGCACAATCGCGGCCCACTCATGCCTAATAGCGAGCGAGTCTGAGGCAGGAAGAATGGGGCTAAAACACGTCTGAGCCTTAAGAAATATTTGAGGATCAGTCAAAGATGTATTCCAAGAACTCGAATGCATAATATATTCGGGCCCTCGCGAACATAAGCCGCTGTTTTGCTCCGCTCCTGTTTCCCGCTCAATCAGGATGATGAAACAACAGAGGATGGGTGGAGGGTGGTGGGTTTAGAGGCAGGTCGGTCCTCCATTCCGGGCTGTGCGCTCGTCTCCCGAGTTCCTCTTCCTGGGTGAAACGACAGTCGTGTGGTGGGGGAGCGAAGGACTCCTCAGTCAGTACGTGACACTGCTGTCAGTGCATGCATTAATTATGCAGCCCGGGGCCACGGAACGAGAGCGGGAATGTGTAAGACTAAGATGGAAAGATAGGGAGGGAGAGATGAGAAAAGAAGGAGATGGATAATAAAGGAGATGTGTGTGTGACAGGACAAACAGTGGAATGGAATGAACTGGCTCCAGAGTCCATTTTAACCTGGAGGATTTCTGTAGCGGTGCAGGGTCATACATTACGAATGAAGTCATTATAATTGACGTAAACCTGCTGTGACCCCTAAAGCCAATGTGAAGTCAACCAAAATTACTTTGAATGGTTTTAGCTGAATTTATGCACCGTGTAAACTATTAGTTACCAAACAGCTTGTAGATGAGCTGTTCAAGCGTCCTGTGGAAAAATACCTCTGAAATATTGAAAGATAGTACTGTTAAAGTGAAGAATCCTGTTACAAACTCATCCAAATAACCAAGACTTATTTACATTCGGCTAAGTGACTGTTTGGACAAATGTTTGCACGTACTTGTTCATTTGGGCCGTCTGTGTTGTGTAGACAGGGCCAGCTGTGTTTAAGATATGACTCTGCTTTTTAAGCTGGACCGAACTGAACTGGACATGTAATGACAGCGAATCGCCATGGCAGGCAGCTCTCCATGAGAGATTCTAATTTTAAACCCTGTCCTAGATTTAGTACAGCCTAGCACAGCAGTTTCCTTCCTGTGTGTGTGCGCACACATACTTACGGCTCACTGTGCTGTCTCCTTTCCTGTCACTCATCCTGCATCATCCACCATAATTCAGAGGTGATGCCTCATGACTTCTCACTGCCATCAGCCTTCTGCTCTGTAAGTGTTCCAAGGTTTGAATCCGTGGCTGTCAGGATCTCTTCTATATGCAGGGATATATATTCTGCTTGTCTGGGCAATACAGCTGAGGAGCTTTTCGCTAATTGAGTCCAATGCAAAAAGTATTCTGTTGATCTGGAGTTGTTTCCATGAATTCACTACCATTATTCCCTGCGAAGACTTCTGCGTCTTTATAGAGACTTAACCCTGCCGGATCCGGCATGCTCGCTTTGTAGCGTGCACAATTTTGATCTCAGGAAAACTGCTGTTCCGTAACTGTCACCTGTCACTTCCATTTTTCCACAACACAAAAGAACATATCTTGTATTACATGGTATTCCACAGGGGTGTTTCTCTTTCCTTCCCCTGATCTCTGCAGTTATTGAAAAATAAATGCTGTTAACTACTGTTTGAGTGGGCTTTGATTCAAATGGCATGAAAAGGAGCTGGTTGCTTTACTCTCAGGGAGCACAATTGAAACCATTAACGAATTATTCACTCTCTCTCCGAATGTATTCATTTCTTTATTCTACGTGATCATACATAACCATATTCCTTTTGACGGCAAAGTATAAAAGCCATATTAGCAGCCCAACACAGCATGGAGCTACATTGCCCCGAACGGCACGGTTCCGTGGAAAGAAGTAGGTGGCACTGAAAATCTATGGATTCGTTCCCCGAGGAATGACACACGCGTATAGCTTTAACTTCAGCCTCTGTTATACCTTAAACAAATTCACGCCCGCCCACAGACCTCTTCAATATTTAATTTGACATCTTTTTAATCCGTCACTACGGCGTGATGAAGTAATTGTCACATGTCGGGAAAGAGGGAGAGGAGGAAAAAAAAAAAGATTAAATTATACTTTGAAATGTGAATTGAAGTGATTTAAAAGGTGCCGGGCTCTTATTTGTTTTAGGACCTCGAGTAATAAGCCAAGGCTAAGAAGGATGACTTTTCTCATGTACTTGCGTGTTTATCTGAGGGCTTTGGCATTACAAAGCCGGAGTCCCTGGTGATTTGCCCGGGCTGGCGTTCCCTGCGATCCAGAGGCTGGTGGGGGCTTCAAACCATAACCTGTGCTAATGGAGTTCACGGGTCTGCTCACTCACACACACACTCGCGGTTCCAAACTCAGCAGTGCCGTATATGACCGATGACATTTCGCGAGTGCTTTTAAAACCTATGCCTAAGCTATTGACCTTGGTTTTGCTTGGATAATGTGAAGCGGGAGGCAAAGGATTTGCCGGTTGAAGCGAAAACCTTTCTGTGTGTGAGGCAAACTCCTGAGCTCGTGCACGGTGACTAACTGTCTTTTCTTAGCATGCCTGATCTTTTCTGATCGCAGATTAGCTATCACGAGAAAGGTGTAATGCCCTTCTATCTCATCTTCAGAGAATGGAAACAGGACAGTTTATACCCATAATCCTGAGGGGCTGAGTAGAATCCAACGTCCCCAGTGTTTATCGGACCCTCACAATTTAATCAGTTTAAACAAATTAGGGCATCATTTGCTCACATTCATGTGATTCCAAAACTGTATGACATTCTTTCTCTCAGGGAACCTAAAAGTAGATATCTGGACAAATGTATTTCTTGTCCAATCTTTGTTGCCAACTTTCTTCAGCATATTTTATTGTTATATTCCAGAGAAGAATGAAATCATCATGACGCTAAATAAATATAGAATTTTTTTTTTTGGATGAACTGGCCCTTTAAATGTGACTATTTAATTCAGACTCGTATTTGTCTTTCTGCGTTAAAGCTTTTTTTTTTCTACATTTACCCCCTGATTTCTTCTCACCCTCTCACCCTGGCATGGGAGGTGTGTGTGCCTGCTTGTGCCCGGCTGGTGCCCAGCTTTGCAGGGCATGGCGCCGAGAGCAGCGGGCAGACCCTTCAGGCTCTCTCTACCTTTCATCCACTGCTGAAGGTGAAAGTGCCCCCTCAGGGTTACTGAGCTCTGCCCCTCCCAATGGCTGCTGTGCAGGGAGTCAGATAGAGGAGAAATGATTAAAAAAACGAGAACTGCTGAATTCGCCCTTGTCTACTGTATAATGTTTAATAATGAAGGCGTTTTTTCGTGTCAGAAATTAACTTTTATATTAAGGAGCAATGTTTGTCCCCTGGAGTTGTTCTTCTGGGCTTTTTATCTTTATGAAGGCTTATTTTTTTTCTTACTAAATTAAAACAAGCAACATGTTGCCCGCTTACATCAAATTCTCTGAATCAATTACTGGAATTATTCTCAGTTGAATAAATATAGATGTTATTAGCAACATTAAATTAACATTACATTTAAAAGTAGCTGCAAATAATAATATCTATCTAGCTATCTAGCAATTCGTATGCCATTAATAGAATGCGTTCACGTGTTCATTGAAAAGTATTGTTCAGGAAAGCAGTACACACACACACACACACATACCACTATTACCCTGCACAGAGGCAGCTAAGATTTATGAACTCCACATGTTTAATACATTTCATTTGGTCCATGGGATTTGTACTTGCTTTGGGTTTTTTGTGCGTCCACTAGTGAAATATTCAGTCCATGCTCAGCCAGTATTAATAAGGGACCCCAGAAGAGAAAGGAGCACGGCGTGCATAAACATTTAGCCCTTATAGACTTCCTTGAGAATATAAGGACTGCACAGAACATGTTGAGTGCTATGAAGCCCCAATACATAATGTCCCAGTAAGCAACAGCCTGTTGAGAAATGGAGAGCAGTGTTACATGCTCCTGCAGGTCTCTAGTATCTTAGGCAGTCAGATATGGAGAGTGTGTGTAGACTAAGCGGGAAATACCGCCCAGGTGAATTTAAAGCCCCTGCCGGCTCCCATTTTCAGGAGGAATCCATTCATTTGTACACACATCCTATGAAGATGGCAGCTGGAGGAGTGCGTGAGGCAAAAGGGGGAGGAATGATGAAAAAAAGAAAAATAAACAGATTACTCCACTGCCTGGTGCGGTCACTAAAATATTTGCTTTGCTTAAGTGCTGTTGGTTTTTCAAAGGAAATAAAAGAGAGCGAGTGAGGGATGAAAGCAGACCCTCTTCTCTGAGATACCTGCTAAGCAGGTGAGAGTTGTTTTTAGCCGAGTGTTTGCTTATCTAATGGGCTTTCCATTTTGATGGCTGAAAGTGTCATCACTTCTCCATTTAGGCAGCGAACAGGAAACGTGGGTTAAGAGAGAGATACAGAGAAACAAAAAGATTGGACTCTCTCGACTGCATGAGTAATGAGGGCTAAAGAGAGTTCACAACCTGACTAAGCAGCTAGCTGTGTTAGCTGCTGCCCGTAGCGTGATACTTGCTAGCTCTTGTGTTCCTTTCACCCTCGTGGCCGCAAATGCACTTGCGAAGGCGGATGCTGTTGTTTACATGGGTAATGCGGGTGTATTTAATGTTGACAGATATGGCTTTTGGGTGAATGCTAGCCGGGGTGGATTGAGGGGCCCATAATGTGGCTGTCATCTGCGTGAACAGAGGTTGAAGAGAAGCAGCCCACCACTTTTTTTTTTTTTTGCACGGAACCCGCGCTCCTCGCACTCACCGCCGCTTGTATTTATGGACTGGTTTTACTGGCCTCAGACATGGCGCTTTTACACCGATCTGCTCAGACTCAGGGTTGTTCGGACATTTACTTTATTCCTGCTCTGAGTTACGTTCTCATGTAAAAAAAAAAAAGAGAGAGAGAGGGATATTGTCTGTAAACCAAGGGGAATGCAGAAATACACTCGCATAGGCACTGACAAAGTTCTTACACTGAGAACCTGGCATATACACTCTATATATAACAAAATATGCCACAATCATGAGAACGTTTGAGGTCAAAAAAAAAGGGAAATCAAGCCACATTAAGGAATATAAACTTTAAAGTAGTGTCTGTGCCAAATTCTCAGTTGAGAATACAACTAAAATACTGTAATCGCTGCAGTCATTAGTGAAAACTGTAACTGTACTAATTCTGCCGTATTTCTGTTGGAAATTATTGTTACCTGTGAATTTATGCATGAATAATAGCAGTTAAAATGAACTACAAATACACGCTTTATTTCATCCAAACTCTCGTGCCTCAGTGTTTGTTTCCATGAAACCAAAATCCATTACCAAGACATTTCTGTCTTATTAATAACCCCCCCCCCCTGCAATACGCATTTATATTCAAATCTGTGAACTGCTGCGAAGCTCCAAAGAAGCAGGCAGAAGTCATCTGCGAAAGTCTCTCTCGCGCTAAGCCCTCGAGTTTATATACACAAACACACAGAGCGCAGAAGAAACGAAAGGGAACAACGAGAGCGGAGCGAGACAGCGACAACCCCTCCTCGCCCTCCTCTCCCAAATCCTAAACACTGTTTACTCATATTTTAAAATCAGCCTTTCCACTGCCCCACTGCGAGGATATCGAACTCATTCAAACACGTCATCTTTACCAAAGCTTATTAAAAAGACGGACACAGCAGCGGAGGATCCTCATTTTTCAGTCTGTGCTGTAATTGCCCAACACAGACTGGTGAACAACAATCGCAGAGAGAGGGAGCGAGAGCGGGTGAGCGGAGGCAAGGAGATAAAGGGCTTTAGAGGGCTGGAAAAAAAGGAGGGAGAATGTCTCGGAATCTCTCAATGGACCGTGTTCCAATAAATCCCCTCGCATTTCAAAGGGGTGTGGGATTTCACAAACACATTTTGAAAGACGATCCTGTGAATCGAGCGAGCACTTTACGGTATAAGTGCCAGCTTCTTTAAGCTGAGAGAGCGAAAGAGGACGGTGGAGGGGGGGGGCAGGGAAAATGCGAGCGAGTGGGGTGGGCTTTTTGCGCATGTAATGCCTTGTGTTTGACCTGAAACCGCACTGGCTGGCTGATCTTTTGTGGAAATGATATACATGTGGAACAGAAACATAAGGCAATCCAATCTGAAAAGGTCAGTCGCCACTGCAGCCGGCTAGAAAATGGAGATGAAGTGCATGTTTTCCCTCATCTGTTTCATAAAATTGAAAAAAAAAGGATAATAATAACAGCCTCAGCCCGCAAAATGCTCTCAAAGCTTCAGGCTGGAACCATTGAACTGAGGTGGCTAAAAGCGTCAAGTCCTGAGAAGAAAGGAGGCACTGAGATTGAATTGTTTGCTGGCAAGCTAGGCTAATGGTGCTGTTGTTGTGGAGGGCTCGCATGCTCTCATTAACCCTCTAGCTCGTTAGCGCCGGCGGTTGCGCGTGCTTGACGAGCCCCGGCATCTCAACCTGACGCATGTCGTGTCAACGAGCGCTGTTCCTCGCCCCGAGACAAAGGCACATTGGCAAGACACTGGTCCACCCCGACCACAACCGACAAAACGTTATCCCCACTAATGTCTTCCCCTCCAATTAAATCTGTAACTGTTAATTACTGTAATTAGCTAAGCAAGACCTTTCTCTCTCTCTCTCTTTATCTCCCTCTCCACCTCTCTTTCTCTCCAGCGTTTAGCGATAAGCTGAGCTCTCGGTTTTTGGAGTGCTGTTTGTTGTGTGAACATCCGTGATTAAAATATTAACATATAATTTAAAAGCTAAATGTCAGAGGCCACAGTTCAGGCCCTTAACCCTTATTAAGAGATGTGTGAACAAATATGTTTTTTGTTTTTTTTTAAACATTTTTGCATGCACAGAGTTCATCCATACGTGTAGAAACAGTGCACTAACTAATGCAGGTTTTTAGAGGGGGGTTTAATGTTTACTTCATAACAATATAAGAAATAATGACTGGAAATGAGAAATGTAAAACAAGTCTGTAAAATAGGTATGTTTAACAGTAGCACTTAAGTTAGCAATAATACGGAATGTAAATAACCATATGTCAAAAGAAAACACTACATGAGTCTACATAGTATGATATTAATCCTTACTGAAACTATAAAGATTAGGCAATCATGAGTAGTGAGTGATTTATTATATTAGGCTGCTGTCACTTTAAGACCTAATGCACAATACAGACAGTTTACAGTATAATGTTTTTTATAGCCCAGCCCTATGCTAAATATCTTGTTTTTAAATACATGATGACAGAACTTGTTTTGGGTGAGCTGTCCCTTTAATGTCTGGTAAATAAAGTTAACCCTCTTTTACTTGTTTCCTAAACCGTTTGTGCATGGTGATTGGCTGGTGCAGGTTTATGAACCACTGTAGGCATCAGCAAGGGATTCTAGGGAATTTTAGGGAGCGTCTTCCTTGTTCCTTCACACCTGATTTGTGTGCCTGTGCACTACGTAATGGATTTTGAAGAGCGTTATTGCTGAAATAATTGCGTGCGAGTTGTGTGGTGAATGTGCATCCTCTGTGATTGGAGCTCCGCAGGTTTCCTGCCTTAGGATGCAGAAAACAAGGCAATGCTAATCTGTAATTTGGAGTGTAGTTCTTTCTTGGAAAAAAAAAAAAAGAAGAGACCCTTCAGAGGGAGCTCTTTCTCTCCTTCTCCGTCTCTCTCGCTCTCTTCTCTCTCTCTCTGCTCCAGGCGGCAGAGTCTTTGCTGTGGATTCACTGCAGCCAAATTTAAATGATGGACTGTCAAGTCTGGCACAGAGGACACCATTGCAAAAAGTCATTTCTTTGGCATTGGATCACGGCCCAGCTGTATGTTTCTAACGCTGCTTTTGTTGTTTATCAACACGCCTTTGCACATACATGTACATAAAAAAAAAAAAGACACGCACATGTGGGCATCTGACATGCAGGAACTCTCCAGTGTGCTCACATATCACAGCAAGAGAAATGAAGGAACCAGGCAGAGAGGATTCTGGGATTAGTGTGCCTGCATATTACAGCAATATTCACGTCTGCCCAAAGCTTTTTATTCTTGCCTTGCATGCAGTCGTGCTCATGCCGCGCGTGTGTGTGTGTGTGTGTGTATAATGACACTAATACACCAGAACCTGCCATTTGTGTGTGCTGTTTTTATATGTGTATGTGTGTGTGTGTGTGTGTGTGACCTGGTTTTACATACTTCTCCGTTGCCTAATTAGGCAGCGCTGGAGAAGGACGAGGCGGCTTGCATAGATTAGTTGCCTGTGGGTATTTCATAAGTGCCTTTCAATGACACATTTGCATTATTTGCTGGGGGTGTACATTAAGAGGCACACTACCTTGGCCACAAATGAAGGCCAGGAGCTTAATAAGACAAGAACAAATAACCTAAGCAGATATTAACATGAAATATGACAAGCCAAACCAGGCTAGAAATTGAGAGAGTCGAATTGGAAATGTACAATATTGAAAATAGCTGTGCTCAAAGCACATATACATATTTCATGGAAATATGAAGGTATTTTAGATTTGAGTGAATGAAGAGACCACTGTATTGAGGACAAGGGGATTATCAGTAGCGGAGTTGGGAAGTTTGATCCATGTTAATGAAATGGTTCATTTGGACTAATCCAATTGCTAATCATCATGACTCATGAAGAATACATGATATTGTTTTACTTAAATTTATATAATTGCTTTTTTACAGCCTAACCATTAAAAAGATGATGCATCTGTGCTTTGCTCACTTCGTTTCAATTATGTTATAGATTCCATGCAACTTTTTGCAAACCACCAAATCAAAGAATATGTTCAAACCAGCTATTTGTAAATCTAATATTACTAATCTAATAGAAATAATTTTTTTACACACTCAGAAATAAAAGGTACAAAAGCTGTCAGTGGGGGCGGTACCTTTTTAAAAGGTACATGTTTGTACCTAAAGTGTCAATTTTGGAACCTTTAAAGGAACATTTTAGTGCTTCAAGCGTACATATTTGAATCTAATTGGTACAAAAGTGCACACTTTTCAAAAGGTACCGCCCCAGTGACAGCTTTTTCCCTCTGTTCTTCAGAGTGTATAAACACTCACTTTTAACAGTTTGTTATAGATGTATAGATTATCAGTAGGTTAGATTAGTGTTCTGAAAATCTTAATCGTTACTAAGAACCAGTTGAAAATACAGTTAATTTGTACACTAGACATTTCCAATCACCAGTAAAGATTCATTTTTATTATTTTTATTCATCACTATGATTATAATTATGTTTTATAAATTTCCATTAAGTTTTATGTGTTACTGGGTGCTTTGTGAATTACTTAAATTAAAGAGAAAACCAGTAAACATCCTTAAAATACTATCTTATTACTACTGTTGACTCACTTTGATACATATAAATGACCGTAGGTTAGAATATAATATGCTTTGCAAATAGTTTCAACTGAATGGCTGAATCGCTGAAAAGAACCAGTAAAAAATTATACGGAGATTTGGATCTTTTCTTTTTGTCTTTTATGAGTTTAGACCCGCTCATGGCTAACTGTAGGACTGCGCCTGACACTATGTATGCCGCAAAATGCTGGCTTCAGCATCTTGACTAGTGACTAATTATACATACAGGCTAAACAAATGATTGAATAAAGCTCAGGCTGGCCAGAGCCAGTGACCCCGTGAGATCCAGCACAGGAGCCCATGCTGAATAGGTCCCGTCAGGTCACTGTGTGTGTGAGAGAGAGTGTCGATCTGTGTCGCTGAGGCCTTGCTCTCTGCTTTGGCCGGCCTCCACATAGACACACAAGCAGGCCTGCTCGCTGACCACTGTGGTTCTTGGCCCCAGGCCGACTCCATGTCCAGGAGGGCACACACACACACACACACAAAGAGGCAGTGACAGAGGCCCTCTTGTTTAGACACTCTTACTCTTTCTCTCCATCTCTGCCGCGTTTTCTCCGTCCTCTCCCTCTGGACTCTCACGCTGCGTGTCACTACAGACAAATGTCAGCTCCTCAACGGGACAGTGATTAATTTTGGTGTGCTTGGCGAAATGTCTACAAGATGTTTGTTTGGGTTATCTTTTCCCACCCCTGTCTTCTTTCCCCTCCTCCTCTCCCTCACCCTGTCACAAACCTCTCTCCTGGGGAGAGGAAACACATCATCATCTAGGGACATCCAGGCTACCTGAACTGACAGGAAATCCTCTACTCTTGACTGCTGCCACTTTTAGTCACGTCTCTCACTCTCTCTTTCTCCCGCTTTCTTTCCCTCCTTCTCTATTGCCTTTTAAAATTCAGATGTTTAAACTTGAATGCCCCATCCCAGCTCTGAGGTGTGTGTGTGTGAGTGTGAGTGTGTCTATTGTCACGCATCGCTGTCAACAGTCCTGATTAGCTTATCATTCTGTGCGGAGGGAAGAGATACCGCTTATCATCAACATCATCTTCCTCCCAGTCCAAGTTGTACTGCTCCATCATTTCTCATTCCCCCTGCACTCACTGCAGTGGTGTTGTCCAATCTGCAAACACTGATCATTTTTCAGCCTTGTAGTTCATTTGAAGATTGTTTGGTTTCGCCTTGATATGTGTTTATTTCTTTTTTTCTTTTCTTTTCTTTGAGGCAAAAAAGCTTTTTTGAATGCACAACCACAACAAAAACAGCAAAATATATAACAAAGATATAATGATATAATACAATTAAAAAATTTATTTTCAAAAAAAATTACTTTGTTGTTTATTGTGCATTCCAAGTAATATCAATCAAACTGCAATCGGATTGTTTTGACTGAGTAATAATAACTTAAATATAGGTTATAAAATTAAAGTTCACTGAAAGTATGTTTTTATATATATTATAAAGTTTGTGAATTTTATATATTTTATAAATTTTATAAATGTGAATTTGAGAAATGGGAATTTATGGTAAATTAATTTTTGATTAAATAGATTCTAAAATGTAATTAGTTGTAATATTCTTTAAAGAATATATATATATATATTTATATATATTTTTTTTTTTTTTTTTTTTTTTTTTTACATACAGCCAAGTGCAACAAATTATCAAAAAAAAACAAAAAACAGTGAAGTCTGCTATCTTTTCCCTAAAATTACACTGATTTGTGTCTCTAGAGAGAAAATAAATCATATTTTTTGCATCTGAAATCCAACTGTTGAGCTATATAAGCATAATGCATTCCAGACTTTATCCCAAAAGCCTCTCTCTCACTCTCTGAGGTGTAACTTTACATTTAGAAAATGTCCAGCATGTGAAGTCTGTCAAAGTCGACAAGCTGGGCAGGCAGCGTGCGGTGGTCTCGCGGTACAACGGTCCCCGACTGTGGGGAAATAGAGAGCCTCTAGCGTGTGACTGGGGCTCTGATTTGAGCTGGCTGAGTCGATTTGGTGGGAGGGCGCAGTGCGCTGGCCTCCCCAGTGCAGTCTCAGGTATGGTAATTAGTCTGTCATTAACATTGGGAATAGCTAATGTGTATTAATGTGTTAATGGCATGTTAATTACCCTACATGTGAGAGCGAGAGAGAGCCCGGAGGCGCTTTCCCTCAGCGTTGTCTTTGCCATGTGGATGTAGGCCAAGACTCATGTATGGACACACACATGCACAGAAAAAGATGTGCTTGAATGTTTTGGTTGTATTACTTGGCAGAACAAAAGATTTTTAGAAGTGATCTGATCTGCTGTGTCCAGCAGACGTAGCGGAGATGTAGATTGTGTTATTTGAGATATGTGTGTTAGTGTGTGCATCCACATCCAAAAGCATCTCGATTCGGTTTGGCTCACTTTCCATTGACTTCTATTGTTTCTATACTGATTTAATGATGTTTCTCTTCCCTAACCATCTCACAACCACTTTAGATTTTATTTAACACATTATTTAGTGCATTTCTAAAGCCATTTTCCTTATGGGGACATTTAGTCTGTAAAACCGGCCCCGCATATACACTTTTCATGGTCATGAACGACCGAGCAATGAGCCGCTGTGAGAGAGATGACCTTTCTAGATATTGACAGGAAATAAATTCCCTTTCGATTAGTTAGCTTTGGGAGACCTGCGCCGCTCGATGCAATTAGACGTGCCGAGGTGTCGATAGGCAGCGGTCTGCTGCAGAGCAACTCATTGAACAGAAAGAGAGGGGATGAGGGGTTATGGGGTCAGTCTGAGGTGTATTGAACTGAACTCACGGACCGTGGATGCGTGAAAGAGAGCACTCGAGAAGAAATCACTGCAAGACAGTGCTCGCATGCAGGAGATAACTGAATCACAACAAATTTCTTTCTTTCCTGTCTCCTCATGTTGCTTCACAAAACCAGATGCTCTTCGGGATATGAACGAACACAGAGAAGTATTTCTGCTGTCAGCACGTCACAGTTGGATTTCAAACCTTCCGTTAAATGGATGAACAGAAAACAAACAGTTTAGTTGTCTAGATCAGTGCTTCCCACCCTTTTCTCACATCTCAAGTACTTTATCTAGATTAAACCAAAAATATCATCTTTTAAACTTCTTCAAAAGTTTTGGGGGCAGTAAGATTTTCATTTTATTGATTTATTTTAATAAACTAATACTTTGTATTTAGAAAAAGGAGAAGATAAATAAAACCTTTACAACCTTTACAGTAAAACATTACAAGGGATTCTATTGAGTTCTGTTCTGTTCTTTTAGATATTCTAAACGATTCAAGCAGCATAAACACACACACACATATATGTATCATGGGCGTACATTTCATTTCACAATTTCTCACAAGCAATTTTTGAAGGGGACACAAATAATACAATCAACTTATAAAGATTATCATTATTGTGGCATGGAGACTGCGGCATTATGGTTATTTTTAAAGTTTTTCTGCGGTTCAATGAAAACGCAGGTTTTTGCTTCAAAACTGTTTATGGCAATGTTTATGTTGTTTACAGTCGAGTCATTTAGCTTATCCGCGCATGCACTTCACAAAATAGATGCTGAGGAAACAACTTTTTCCATCTGAATAAAAGCTGTCTCAAATTCACTAAATTGTCACTGGTGTGTGCGTGACTGTGTGTGACACGACCTGAATGTCAAGGATGGGTGGCTAATTGTGGCCGTTATGCCAAGTCGCCAAAAATAAATCAATGCGTGGGAAACGGCTTTGGCGTGTTAGTTGCAGTTCACTGCAACAAGCTATTGTTAACAAGCTAACGTTAACTAGATAAGTAACGTTTTAATGGCTAACATAGCAGATATGTGGAAAATGACATCGGTAATCAGCATTTTTACCACAACTGATTTATTAACGAATCAGCAGCAACTACAGAGAATTGCTTTATTTAAAGTGAATAAAGTCCCCTACTTACTGCAGTTCAACAACTACTAATGAACAGAGCCGCAGTCACATATATGACACGTACACATGTAGCGTAGGTGAGATGAACTGGAGAATTGGCAGTGGGCCAAACCACTGTGTGGAAGGGGAGGGGGAACTCAACTATGTCGAAATGCATTTTTTGCGTTTGTATTTTTTTCTATTTACACAATTACCTTAGGTATACATATATATGTTTTTCACAATAGTCAGTGCGATTTTTATTTTTTATTTTTTTTTATTTTTGGAGGGACAATCCTCGGGACAATCCCCCCGCATTATATATATTTATAGATATTTATATATACATAATAAATAGTAATATAGTATTACAGTACACACACATATATTCTGTAGACAAATATTCTGTAAACAAATACAATTAATAATTTAATGATATAACGTAATTATTTGTGCTCTTTTATTTGATCATAAATATATTTATTTACTGTATGTATTTATTTATTTATTTTTAAGTCACAAAATACTTCAAAAGCATTAAAACCTCTTATTGATCCCAACTTTTCAACAGCAGCGGGATTGAAGTTCGCAATAATTGATGGTTTTCAATAATAGAAAACATACTCCAGAAAACGTTTCGCAAAACTTTTTTGAGAAATCATTTTCATGAACTGCTTCTGCTTTGACAAAACGTACATTAAAAGCGAACGTGTTTAGCTATAAATTAGAGAAACATATCGAGCTGAATTATTTTAAAACTTTGTATAGTCCTTTATGTTTAAACATTTCATTGAGTTATATTGATTTAAAGCAAAGCTGTAATCCCTGGTTGGGGATCACTGTTCTCAGGTTTGTGGAAGTATAAACAAACACACATCCTCACCAAGTCGCTGACCACACTGAAGAAAAAAAAAAAAAAACGACTCTCAGTGGTGCTTGTGTGTGTTTGTTAAGAGCTTGGCACGCTTCAACACTGCACATTAACTCAGCGGGGATGAGTCTTTATGGCTCTCACAGCCACTCTTAAGTGATGGGAGTAAACAAGGTAGAGGTCAGAGGTCAGTCGTAAGGTTATGCCCAGTGCCTAAGGGACAGATTGAGGCAGAGAGACAGCGAGAGCAGGTGTAAATTCACTATAATTGTTGTGACGGCACGTAGTTGTCAAATTCTTGTCTATAACAGTAACACTGTGTGCCTCTCTTTTGTATTAAAGCATAAGGCCTGTTTCACACAGCATTGTTGGTGCTGGACCTACTGTACGCTTCTAGAAACATGCGCTGCTTACAGTGTGAAACAGGCCTGAGTGTATTCAGTCGTCTTTTGTTCACAATTTTTTTTTAAAGATTCGTAACACACCAGCAACAGTTCCCCCTTCATCGTGTTGTTCATTTTGAGCTGATGAAATCGAGTGACAGGCCTAAAGCACAGCGCTTAATTGGGGCTGGTTCTTCGGCCTACTGTGTATTTTTAGGGAACTTGTGAAGGTGAAGCTTGGCCTCCATTCTTCAAACGAGCTCCCCAACCCCCTATTGTCCATTTGCTATGATACCCGCAGCGTTGCATCAGACCCAGCTGCTCGAACAGAGCTTTTTCTGTCGCCTTGGCTCTGGGTTTCAATCCTAAGGAACTTGCATCAGACAAAAAAAAAAAGTTTCAAGGCATTAAAACGGAATGTTTCGTACTACTACCTGGGATTGTTGCGTCAGGTAAAGGGTTTGGATAAAGGTGCGCAGTGTTTACACACATGCTGTCAAGCTTAAGCTGAGAGAGTGAGGTATTAGGTAAATCCAGTGCGGATATCTGTGACTAAAGCAGTGGAAATTCTCAGCTGCGTATTTGCGGCTTTACTGCCAATGAGAGATCTAATCGCCTCAAAGCCTATTTTACCAGTATCACGGCACGATGTTTACATTGCTCATCCTAAAAGTGTTATTAGCTGCTTAGCTTAAAGGAAACCGCAGGCCTCGGGATGAAATAACCCGCTGTGTGGATGTGATAGCACTAATTCATTTCAGACATATTGGGGTTTAGTTTGAAGTGATAAAAGTGTTGTTACAACTGAGGAGATTTGCTTGTTTCTTATTTGTCTGGATCCTCCGTGACCTGGAAGTTATATGAATAGTGTTGCTATAGTAAAACAGATAAGAATGAAGATTAAGAGAAGCGAACGGAGGGAGAATATTTCAAACCGAAAGAGGGAAAATATGGTGAAATTACGTGTGTGTGTGTGTGTGTGTGTGTGTGTGTGTGTGTATGAAGCAAAGGATAAATTCTTCTAAATTTCTGGTTAAAATGCATACTCTTAAGTTCTTTGGATATACTTTTTGCATTCAAAAATGGTTTCATGTGGTTTGGAAAACATTTATAGCATTTCCAACAGAAGTGTTGTTTGTTTGTTTATTTGTTATTATTATTACCATTTGATATATTATTAATATGATTACTGGTATTATTATATGCATTATTCTACTTTTTATATATATATAATATATATAATTTTTTAAATACATAGTTTTATAATATTTATTTAATATCATGTATTAATAAATATTGTTAATATTATTAAATTAAGATTTTTGGAATTTTTGGAATTTTATTGATTTATATTATATGTACATATATTTCATATATAGACATAAACATGCATGTGTTTACTGTAGATTTATTTATGCATAATATATATATATATATATATACACATACACAAATATATACATGAAACTGAAATTTTACAACGTCAAACATGATGAAAGAGGAAGGACTAAAAAACCCTAAAACACTTTTGGGGGCAAACGGGGTAAAGATTCGACAGGAAATGACTAGACTCTTATTTCTGTTGTTAAGAGAAAGTGGCCCCATAAAGCACAGCACTGTTTGCTTCAAGCTCTTGCAGCAGGTGGAGGTGGAAGAAAGGAGGGGGTCCGTGTCTACAAACGTGCCCATTATGGATGGCTCTCCTGGGCTGCTGTGGCACCAATACACCAGGCCTGCAGCCTGGAGGGGCCCGGCGCGCTCTCCGCACAGCCGAGTAATCATTTTTATCCCCGCCATTTCCCAAATAGAAATGGACACGTATGATAAAAGTGTCAGGGCCAGTGTGGGCGACAGGACCTTCTAACTGCATTACATGTCACATCCTCACGTCCCTCTCTGTTTTGCTTTGCCTGCGAACGGTCGTGTTATTGCTCGCAGGAACTTGGCGGTAATATACAGTGCGAGACAAGCAGCTCTTTATGGCCTCAGATTATTTGGTTTGAATGAAAGTGCTGATTTATGTCTGTTTAAGTGAAAAGCTCTGTAAATTCCCTCAGCTGCGTTTCCTGTTCTGGTCCTTCAGGAGCGACTGAGCGGAATGGTAGTGACAACTGAGGCTGGTGTGGAAATGTGTCAGTTGTGGTGTATTTAATATACCTGACAGAAACGTGAAGAAATAAACCAACCTCAAAAAACTAAGCCTTAAC
This sequence comes from Enteromius paludinosus, assembly GCA_032361165.1. Classification (NCBI taxonomy): domain Eukaryota; kingdom Metazoa; phylum Chordata; class Actinopteri; order Cypriniformes; family Cyprinidae; genus Enteromius; species Enteromius paludinosus. Next base: position 11,419,650 of record JAUMHQ010000061.1, on the reverse strand, counting down.
CTCCTCTAACGTAACACAAATCAAACGCAAACCCAAACATGCTCATACTTGCATATGCTACCCGGCGAGCACGCAAATCATCGCATCATCTGGAAAGTATCATGCTCATTTTTTTTCAAAGCCATAGTTGTGTACAAACCTCCGATAAACATCTAAAACCGCAGACAACATCTGCTAAATGTCATTCTAACATCTGACAGAGAACATTTCGGCTAATTCACATGAAAATGATGTGCACATCAAATCAGTGTTATAGTAAACTAAAACTAAAACCTTTAAAAAAATCATTGCACTGAATAAAATAAACCTTAATTGTACACAATATATATAAAATAAATTCTCATTTTCATTTGTTTACTTGATGTACTTGATGAATAATAATAATAATAAAAAAATATATAGACATTGAGAGCATATAAAATGACAACACAACAACATTTTACAAATTTTAACTCTTACTAAATTAGTAAAAAAATTGAAATATGAAAATGTAAAAATTAAAATTCACAATATTAATAAAATCTATATAATGTTAACAAGTACTAAAATCATTAAAACTCAAATAAATTCATATAAACTATAAAAAGATTAATGAAAGTGATTAAAATGACAAAAAATGACTCTAAAATTAAAATAAATTAATAAAAATTAAAATAAGAAATCATGGAAATAACAGGTAATTCAAAATAATAATACAATAATTACAAAAACTATCAACTTGATGTAAGCAGATTAAAAAATATATATATATATATATATTTTTTTTTAAAGTTAAATCATAATTATTAAACATTAAAATAAAATTTCTATAAAATATTAAACAAATTGAAAAATTAATTAAAGCACAAGAACAACAAAAAAATTAAATAAAATGATTATGAAAATATGAAAGCATGTGAATTCATGACTTCTAAATATATTAAAATATGATCAAAACTATTATCCTATAGACTTGATGTATTGAAATAACTAAAACTACACACAGTAATGATAAAAATAATAATAACGGACATGCACACACACCAAAACAACAACTAAAGCAGCATATTTCTAAAACCATTATAGAATCCCGACTTGATATATTGGCGATTGGTGGGTTGTGTGTATGTGTAGTTGTGTGACTGCTCTTGGAGTCAGTGGAGCAGGGTCATATTGTCCCTGGTGTGGCCTTGGCTCTGTGCGCTGACACTGCATTGTCCAGCACTGCCAGCTGAGCGTCTCACACAAATGACCTCATTCATCCTCGGCCTCTCACACCATTACACCCCGTGGCCTAATATCAACAGCACATACATGCGCTAACACCTGATCAATAGTGCACGGGCCAGGCAGTCTGGGCTGAAGGTGCCGCGCTCTAAATTTGTTGTGTTAGCCGAGTAAATGGTCTCTTCATGTTGACAGCGTCTTGTCTTTGTTTATTTACAAAAGTGGGTTAGCTAGAGTGTCCGTGTTCGCTGGGGTTTGTTTGTACTCTGGGTTTGCTCGCCGCAGGCGTTGATGGATTGTAGGTTTTTTTTTTTCTTTTTTTTTTTTTTGGTTGTGCTTTATCGGAGCGAGTCTTAAAGTCTGTTTGCAAACCCGTAAAATTAATGTGTAAATATTTGTTTGTGTTGTAATGTGCACAAGAATTGGAAGCAAGTGTAGTTTTGCAAATGTATACCCTATAGTCAGTAATGTTAGTGTCTGTGTATACAGTATATGCATTGAACTTGGGATTGATTTTGACGACATATAATAAATAAACTAGGTACTGTAGTTGACATAAAATTTAAGCAATGCTCTGTGGCATGGGAAAGTCAGCAATAATAAATGCAGGCATGCACTTTTTTCCCCCTATTTTTTCGATTGTTTGTTTGAAAGAATTAAATTTTAAATTACTTTTTTTATATAGATCAAACGTGAGGGAGTAATGTTACAGTGGATTCATAATCTAACTTTCTATACATCAAAAATAAATCCTGGCTTCCAAAAAAATAAGCAGCACTCTTGTATTCAACAATAATAATAATGTTTTTGAACATCAAGTCAGTATATTGAAATGATTTCTGAGGGACGATGATGAGTAACGATGCTGAAAATTCAGCTTTGCATCACAGGAATAAATTACACTTAAAATTAAATATAATAAAACACAGGTTTTTTTTTTTTTTATCGTAATAACATTTCACAATATTCCTGTTTTTACTGGATTTTTATCAAATGTATGACAGATTTTTGTGTATCTCTGTATTTTTTTTTTATTATTATTATTTTTCTTCCCCAATATAATGTTCAGCTACTCAAATGTAGACCAAAATCCTTTAAACTGTTTACCCATCAGGCATACCTGTGTTCTGGTGCATAACGTATGTGTGTGTGTGTGTGTCTGTCAAACACACAGAGAGGCTTAGCTGCTTGCCAGGCTTCCACAGTGCAATAATAAAGTCAGTAATCTCCTCATTTAGGATTCAGCATCTCACAGTATCTTAATGAAGCCTGTAATGAAGCTCTCAGAAACTCTCAGAACCCCCAAATCACCCACTAGTTAAACCATCCAAAATACCCAGACCATCCACAGCATATACACACTCGTCTTAGTCCTAGACATTTCTTTGTGCATTTATGATGATGTCTCACCCCCTGTGTTAGCTGAATAATAGTATGTTAATTTCAGCTTGGTTTGTTTTAAGGCTGTTTTTTATGTCTGGCATTTAAAGCTTATGTGTTGAAATGAAAATTAATTGGGATTTATTCTTTACGTTCCCATCAAAAAGGTCAAACGAAATGGCAGATAACATATAATCCAGACAGCTCTAGATACCAAGAACGACAAACACTGCTACAATGAGAGTCAAAAATGCGATGTGTCCCAAATAAGAGAAGGCCGCAGACAGTGTGCATCTTCTTAGAGAGGCGCCGTTACAAATACATGTTAAGATTAAAACGTTTGATTAAAATCTTTCCCAAAAAGAACTTTTTCTGCTTCATTATTCTCCTATATGAGTGGAATTCATTATGCAAACACGGAGAGAGAGAGAGAGAGAGAGAGAGAGAAAGAGAAAGAGGCAAGCATGATGAGGAAGTTTGTAATCAATCTTAATGGCTCTTTACTGCTCCAAGGTTCATTATGAATATCAGGCAAACACAATGAGCTATCTTTCACCCTCATATCGATTGCTATGCAAATTTACATACATTTCAAGCAGCCTTGCCTCTGCAGAGAGCAGAACCGGGTTGTATAATAAAACAGTTTGTTAACAACAAAACATAACGGCACTTGTGAGAACACTTTCTGCTCATTATTACTCCGTCCTCGTGATTTGGGAACAGCAGGCGAGCGCGTTCAGACACGTGTACAAGCGCGCCTTTCTGTTTAGCATCGCCTCAGCGTGGAGAGGTGCCATCATGCTGTTGAGTGTGTGTCAGTCGGTGAGTGTCCCTGTCATGTATGGCTGTGAGTACACGCACCGTGTGTGCAGTGTGCTGTGAAAATTCGAGAAGGCAGCACTGCAAAACAGAGGAAAAACAAATTCGTACCTACGGGCCTTTTCAGCACTCTCTCAATACCCCCAGCGCCCTGATCCATCTCACTTTAACTCAAGCATAGAGATGGGCCGGAGTGGACGACGTATTTTCACTCTAATACAGTCTGTAGTCATGGCCTGTTGTGACAGATAGTGGTATTTGCTGAAAGACAGAGGCTTGGTTGCAAAGCTGACTACTCGTGTTATAGTGCTCCTGTAATTAACGCCTGTATGAAATCCAATCATTCCTCGGTAATTAATTCACTCTTTCATCATTCACGGGTCATGAGGGCAACAGACAGAAGCGAGCGGGACAGTATCCGTCTTTGCTTTCTTTCTTTTTTTTCACTGTTGCTGGAAAATTGTTGCATTGTGTCTGGTTTAGGCACAGTATCCATCACATTCTTTTACAAACTTGTAGATTTTTTAACTGTTTTAGGGTTAACACTTAAATTGAATAAAGTCATGATTTTTGTGTTATTTGTGCACAAAAAGTATTCTCATATCTTCATAAACTTGCGGTTGAGCCCCTGATGTCACATGGACTATTTTACCGATGTCCTTGCTACGTTTCTGTGCCTTCATCATAGAAGTACCCTTGCTTTCTGTGGAGGGTCAGGGAGCTCTCGGTTTCATCAGAAATGCCTTAATGTTTCGAAGATGAACGAAAGTCTTACGGAATTACATGAAGGTGACAAATTAATGACAGAATAAAAGATTTTTGGCCAAACTATCCCTTTTAGAACATGCCCTCTAAGTAAACCCGTACAAAAACTTAAAATAATATATTTTGAAAAATTTCATGTTTTCGTTGGGCCCAAATGACTTTGATTGACTTTAAAAGAGTATTACCATATAATCTTTTGTGTTCCTTCTAGTACGATAAATTGATTCAAAACAGTTCAGGAATTTAAAAAGCCTCGTCCTGTCACTGACCGATCGCTTCTTGTTGTTTATCAGGTCTAAGTATCCGCGGGGCTCAGGAGGAGGACCCGCCGGATCCACAGCTGATGCGCCTTGACAACATGCTTCTGGCAGAGGGCGTGTCGGGTCCGGAGAAGGGCGGAGGATCGGCGGCCGCGGCAGCAGCAGCAGCAGCAGCTGGCAGTCCCACTGACAACTCCATCGAGCACTCTGACTACAGGGCCAAACTCTCCCAGATCAGACAGATCTACCATACCGAGCTGGAGAAATATGAGCAGGTGAATGACAGTGTGTGCTACACTACAGGAAGACTTTCACAGCTAGTATTGTTTACTGAAATTCATCTTCAGTAGGTTTTCTTTTCAGTTTAGCTTAAATGAGCCTTTTTCAAACTATAGAGAAAAAAAATGATTTTTTTAAACAATTTTTTAAATGTAATTTTATCATTTTTTGTATTTTATAATGTATTAATATGCAATTTATTTATTTATTTTTTTACATAATTTTAGCTTTTCTAAAACATTCCATTTTGGTGTCCCAATTAAATTAAATGAACAAAAGTGATTTTCTATCCATAAACAGCATACCAAATGCACGTAAAGTGTAACCAATGTTCTTCAAACCAATTTTACATAAATATATCCGTTATAATACACTGCTCCAAAAAATAAAGGGAACACTTAACCAAAACAATATAACTCCAAGTCAGTGAAATCAAACTGCCCACTTAGGAAGCAACACTGATTGACCAACAATTTCACATCCTTTTGTGCAAATGGAATAGACAACAGGTGGAAATTATAGACAATTAGCAAGACACCTCCAATAAAGGAGTTGTTCTGCAGGTGGTGACCACTGACAACTTCTCAGTTCCTATGCTTTCTGGTTGATGTTTTGGTTACTTTTGATTGCTGGTGGTGCTTTCACTCGAGTGGTAGCATGAGACTGACTCTACAACCCCCACACAAGTGGCTCAGGTAGTCAGCTCATCCAGGATGGCAGATCAATGCGAGCTGTGGCAAGAAGGTTTGCTGTGTCTGTCAGTGTAATGTCCAGAGCATAGAGGCCCTACCAGAAGAAAGGCCAGTACATCAGGAGATGTGGAGGAGGCCTTAGGAGGACTACGACCCAGCCGCAGGACCACTACCTCGGCCTTTGTGCCAGGAGGAACAGGAGGAGCACTTCCAGAGCAAAATGACCTCCAGCAGGCCACAAATGTGCATGTGTCTGCTCAAACGGTCAGAAAAAGACTCTATGAGGGTGGTATAAGGGCCCAACGTCCACAGGTGAGGGTTGTGCTTACAGCCCAACTCCGTGCAGGACATTTGGCATTTGCCAGAGAACAACAAGATTGGCAAATTCGTCACTGGCGCCCTGTGCTCTTCACAGATGAAAGCAAGTTCACACTGAGCACATCTGACAGACGTGACAGAGTCGGGAGACCCTGTGGAGAACGTTCTACATCCTCCAGCATGACTGGTTTGGCAGTGGGTCAGTAATGGTGTGGGTTGGCATTTCTTTGGAGGGCCGCACCGCCAGAAGTAGCCTGACTGCCATTAGGTAACGAGAAGACAATGATAGACCTCAAATGGCTGGAGTGTGTCAGCAGTTCCTGCAAGATGAAGGCATTGATGCTATGGACTGGCCCGCCCGTTCCCCAGACCTGAATCCAATTCAGAAGCACATCTGGGACATCATGTCTTGCTCCATTCACCAACGGCACATTGCACCACAGACTGTGCAGGAGTTGGCGGATGCTTTAGTCCAGGTCTGAGAGGAGATCCCTCAGGAGCCACCTCATCAGGAGCATGTCCAGGTGTTGTAGGGAGGTCATACAGGCACATGGAGGCCACACACACTACTGATCCTCATTTTGACTTGTTTTAAGGACATTACATCAAAGTTGGATCAGCTTGTAATATGGCTTACCACAATTTTGAGTGTGACTCCAAATCCAGACCTCCATGGGTTAATTGATTTGATAATTTTTGTGTGATTTTGTTGTCAGGACATTCAACTATGTAAAGCACAAAGTATTTAATAAGAATATTTCACTCATTCAGATCTAGGATGTTATTTTAGTGTTCCCTTAATTTATTTTTGAGCAGTGTATATTCAGATAAAGGCAAAAATAAGTAAAAAAATTGGTAAATTGGCATTGATTATTGTTACAATTAATTGCATTTTATTGTGTGCCATTTATGAATCATAGAGAAGATGTATGATAGTAATTTTCACTGTATTAAACTTATACAGTAGTGTCAAAATCCGATGACCATCTTATAACCAATGACGTCACTGCAGTTTTTGTATGGTAATCCTTGACCTTTACTTTCTTGCATTTCTTGAACCAAATATTCGCCTTTGCATTTGTATTTGTGTAGATTCTGACAAAAACACTCAGGTTGATTTTAATGGCAAAAGCAAATTATATAGCACTTAATTTACGTTCTGTAGAACCAAATCCTTTTCCAGGCTGGTAAGCACTGAAATTGCATATCAAGTTAAGCCCAACCAGATTGTATGGTTCAGAGCCAAGAATACTGCAAACAAACTTTGTATCTGCATTCACACATTTGCATAATTCCAGCTTGCTGTTTTGTCCTAATAGATGTTTTTCACTGAAGCTCATGACAGGTTTAAAGGGAGACCTGGAGGCCTTCATCTGAACTGAAGGTGTCAGAGGTCTAAACCTGAGCAAGCATTTTGCGTTTTACAGTCCTGTCTATCATGATTACGACTGAGAGTGGATGTGATTTATGGTGGTATTCAGGCATTAGGACATCTTCAACTTACCTGACCCCTGAACAGCGGTAGTCTAGACATCCTCTTATAAATATTGAGCATATGCTTTTAGTTACAGTGTGGAGAGTAGCCTCTGATTGCATAGTGCATTTGAGAGTGTCGCTATGCAGGACTGGCTGCTTCATTGAGGTCATGTATTGATTCTTTAATGGAGCTGACATTAATTTTTGATTCAGCGCTTTAGTTATTTTTCTCATAATCAAGGACGAGTTGAACGAGGGCCTTTCAATCATTATTTCATTCATATGCGCTACAGTTAAAGTGCTTGGTGTTTTGAGGAGGTGCATGAAACATTTCTAAGTAATAGCTGCATGTCTTTTTGCACTGGGTTAATGACATTATGATCATTTTTTGCCTGTATCTGCAACCAACATGAATGCAAGTACAAAGCTCTAAGAACATGTGTTAAACTAGATTTTACTAGGTTTTTCGTCATGTTTGGCATTGACCCTCCAAGTGATTCTGTTCTTGCACCATAAACAATAAAGAGTGGTCAGGAGAACACTTTTATTTCTAAATAATCATTTTAATATGATATGGAAGTTGTTTAGCTGAAGATGGCTTAGCCAGCCAATGGCCTAAATTAGTCTGATTAACTTGCAAGTGTTTAAAAAGGGAGTGTGTGAAAAAAGGTGGCTCAACCCTTTCACCCAGAGTAAATGCATCTTTCTTAAGGGTGTTCCCTCTTTTAATTATCTAAATGTAAATACTTAATGAATTTTACTCCGAGTAATGAGCTAAAGTGCGCACTACCTAAATTAGTTATTCTAATTAATCATGTATGAACCACTGCTTTAACGAAAAGCTGTTTAAATTCTGCTGGCGCTGGGCAGGTGCCAAATTGCAAATCGGCATTTGCATTCATAGATGACTTCACCTATTAAGCCGTTCAAGTCCTCCGCAGCACTACAAACAGTATGGATGGTGTTTTTCCCATGCTTTCAAGAGCGGCAGCTTTGAACTTGCTTCAAAAATTGCTGATTGCTGCTCCAGAGAGCTTCAAACAAATGCAGTTGAACTGATGTGCTTCTTCTGCGGAATAACGTCAAAGAGCATTTCTGTCACTGTGCTGAGAGTATGTAACGATTTTAAAAAGAGGGTCAATCTCTTGGATGTTTTTGGAGTTTAAGTGAGGATGTGATGCCGGAATTGTGTATTCAGAAATTATTTATTAGTGTAGCCGTTGAGTCTCTGCAGCAGTTTCTAAAGACTTCAGAGTAGTATAGTTTTGCATAATGCATTTTGCACCTACATCCTCACTCAGAATAAAAGCTGTGTCTTTCTCCGCAGGCATGTAACGAGTTCACTACCCACGTCATGAATCTGTTGAGGGAGCAGTCTCGCACACGACCCATCTCGCCCAAAGAGATCGAGCGCATGGTCAGCATCATCCATCGCAAATTCAGCTCCATCCAAATGCAGCTTAAACAGAGCACCTGTGAGGCCGTCATGATCTTGAGGTCCCGCTTCCTCGATGCCAGGTTAGTATCAGTGTGTGACCTGTCCACATAATTTATACACGAGTTGTATCAGTTGAAAGAATTCATTTTCTGCAAGAAAGTAAGGATTAGAGAATAGGATTTCAAAGTAACCATTAATTATAATGGCACCAAAAGGTGTGGTCACATTTCCAAATCAAATTGTATCAAAAGGAATCCTCTCAATTTGATATTTAATGTACTTGCGTTGAGCTTTTCCAACAGATTTCGCCCCTGTTCAAGTTGGTCACGTGCAATGTTTTCCATGAACCTATTCAAAAGATTCATTTTTCCAGTTACTTGAAGTAGGAACCATGTTTAGCACTATTTTGGGTTCATCTAACTTTAACCTACCCAGTCAGTGTTTAAGCACAGCCACTGATGGTACGGCACCTGTTATCAACCAACCACAATAAAGGATTAATTATTATTCAACCATTAGCGGTTAAGATATGGACTTGCCAAGACTAGGGTTTTAGAGCCTAAAGGCCAACCACTGAACAGTGATACTAAGCACCTGAAAGCAGTTAAGAGTTTTATAGAGTGGAAATGAAGTCATTTGCGTTTGGTGGGTAGGAGGTCATCAGCAGGTGGTCCAGATTACTGTAATCACAAACAGTTGGTAGAGGAGATCTGGAGAGGCGTAGAGGGTAGAGAAATGATGCAGTGAACATGAGAAAAGAGCGGATGAGGTCTCGAGGAGAACGCTCAAGTGAAGCGGAAGCACAATCGTTTGGCCGGCCACTCGTGTGAAAGGCATTAAACAAGGCGAAAGAAGCCATCGCTTAACGGTGGCGGGGTGGGCCTCAGTGAGTGGCGGTAAGTGCAACTCCATCAGGCCCTGCCCCAGTACTTGAGGAACAGTGTTCAGCTGGCCATGGCTTGATTTCCCTAATGTCCCAAGATACAGCTCTAACTGGGAATGCTTGAGCACCTCTAAACGCCCCCATCAGAGTGAAAGAAAGCGCGATAGAGAGAAAAAGAGAGAGGGAAAGGCTTGCCGCTCTAAACACTGAACATTTCACGCTTCGCTTCGAGCTCAACCGATAACGTAACATTGTCCATTTGTGTGTCTACATATGTATTCTGATAATAGCCTTCCTGACTTCATTTCCTGCCAGCAGCTTCATTATGAGTTTGGCCATCACACATGGTTTTATTTGAGTTTCTCTAATTGCCTTCCTCCTCTTGTCTCCCCCCCGGCAGACGGAAACGGCGGAACTTCAGCAAGCAGGCGACCGAGATCCTGAATGAGTATTTTTACTCGCATCTTAGTAACCCTTACCCCAGCGAAGAGGCCAAAGAGGAGCTGGCTAAGAAGTGCAGCATAACAGTATCCCAGGTGAGGCCACACCACCATCCATGCAGCACATGCCATGTTTGTTGGATAGTCTGGAAAGAATGACTAACAACAGGTCAAAGTCCGAAGACTTAAAGTAGGGTGATCATGTGTGCCTTTTTTCCCGGATGCATTTCTGTATTTCCTAAAATTTCTAGGTTTAGCTTTGTTTGTCTGTGTATGACAATGTTTTCAAGGTACTTTGAATGGAAGCAATATAGGGATTCTAGCCAGGGCGTGTCTGGGAAAAATGTCACGTATGGTCACCCTACTTAAAGTTCCTGTGCTCAGGGTTTACTTGGGTAAATCCAGTGCCATTTAAAATGGTCTTAGCTGATTTAAGCTAGTCCTCAGCTGGTCAAACTCAAGGGATCATCAACCCTGCTCCTGGAGCCACACTGTTAGAACCTGCTCCAACACATGTACCTCCCTGTTGAAAAAAACAGCATATGCTGCTGTTTATAATAATGGCTGCTCATTTAAGCTGGTCATGTGCTGGTCCTCAGCCTGCCCTAAGCTGGTCCCAAGCAACTAGTTCCTGCATAGGGCCAGCACATGACCAGCACCAGCTTCAAAATCAACCTATCACATGCTGGGGTTTTTTTTCAACTGGGTTCAAAGATTGAAGTTCAGATTTGTTTCATTAAGGTTGGAGATAAACTCTGCAAGACAGATGTCTACAGGAGCAAAGTTAAAGACTATTTCTTTAGCTGGTTTAGTGCATTGTCCAGTTGGTCTCCTAGCCTGATCAGCTTAAAAATGCCAAAGAACCCTCTAAAACAGTGGCCTCCAGGTCCTGGAGGGCCTTTGTCTGTGAAGGACACTGGCTCTCCAGGACCAAGTTTGGAAACTCTTGCTCTAAAACCAGCTTAGCAGACCATCTTAGACTGGTTAAAGCAATTTTTCAGTGAATAAAACGGCGGCTAATTGGCTATTCTTGGTCACACAAAGGCCCTGTCTCAAATGGTGTACTAATGTGAATTTATCGTCTGATGACCTTCGCTCATATGGTGTCCAGCTTGTCATTTTAGGTTTCCAAACCTTCTCAAGCAGCCCGTTCGAAGCCACTATGCATCCTCGAATGTTACCCAGTAGTCCTTGTGGCAAAGTATATACTCTGAAGAGGATCGCAAGGGCTGAGGGTGCCATTTGGGACAGGGCCATGCTTGATCAGACCAGAAAGACTCTCCAGTGTGCTCTCTCTCATTGTCCTCTTCTTTCCTCTCGTCACTGTCTAGCGTGCATACCTGTTTGCTCTAACACATCAGTCTGATACTTCCACTGAGCTGAGTCTCAAGCAGGGCCTGAAGACACAGAGTGTACCCTGTTGTGGATGGATGCCACAGTTTGTGGTGATCTGTGTCAGTCATTGTGTTTTAGAGTAAATGTGCGTGTGCGTGCATGCGAGTGTATGTGTGTCGGAGAGAAAGAAGAGGGACTTTATTTTACTCGCAAAGTATGAATCATTATCCCAAGGAATTTAAAAGAGTCGCAGTGTTTTCCCACTCTAATAACTAAATTCAGAATCCACCTGAAGGCAAGAGTACCCACCCACACCCATCTCCCCACAGACAAAACTCTTTTCTGTTTTTTTCAAACGGTCACAGAGGTGGTCAAGGAAAATGTGTACTGTTAACCTATTGGTCTTAGAGCATATCTGCATACTCTGTGATGTAATAAATGTTTTTTCTCTGTGGGGAGGGGCTTATGGAGGGTTGTTCAGAGTCAGATCCTGTAAAAGCCATTCTTTTTTGCCTTCAGGGGGTGGGAACCACCATCACAGTGGCACAGGTATGTCATGACTTCTCCTGCTCCACTTTTCTTGTGCCGTTTGTTTTTCTTTGTTGCTTTTCCTTTATTCTGTCACCCCTTTATGTATGTTCACTTATACCTTAGAACATGTTAAGACATTTTCAGCACTTTGTTCCCCAAAAGTCTGCTGTACATTTCCTGAACTTACTATAGTGCCAACAAATCTGCACACTTAAGCGAGTGTCGAATGGGACTACGTTTGGTAGTATCGGTATCGGATAATATTTTTTTGTTGTAAGACTTTTGCTGTAACATACATATATACACCCCCTCCACTCTTCCCTAGAGAATTTCACTCGATTGTCAAAGCGCTAAAAGTATGTGTCCCTTTTGATTGTGTTGTCTTGTCATTGCACTTTTTGACATGCCTGTGATAGATATTTACCCCACATTGTATTTAATCAGTGTGTTCTGTGTATGTTCAGAAAGTATTTTTATTAAATTAATTTGTATGCTGGTATATTTTGTTCTTAAATTTATTGGAATGGTACAGCAATGGGGTTTTAAAAATAGTTTTGCAGTGGTTTTTATTTTTAGATTTTTTTAAATAACAGTAATATTATTGTTATTTACATTCCTAAGGTGGTAGCAAGAGTTTCCTACTGCTATTGTAACAGACTCAAGCGTACGTAGATCCCAGAGGCTGCCTGCTTTGCCATTTTTTCTGTATCTGAGACATGTGCTGATTTGAAGTGATGTGTGGTGTTAATGGTATTGTTGATGAAATTTAGTTGCCTTTATCAGGCACCACTTCACTGCACAGAATCAACCTCATTATCTGGGCACAATCACTGTGCATGTGTGATTCTCTGTCTTCTAAATGAGGCACACAAGGTCACATGATGTTTTTTTTTTTTTAAGAGAGTTTTCATAACCACTGTGATTTTAAGCATTGAGTCTAGAGGGGATGTTGTGCACCCTGTAAATAAGTGGGCACAAAATGCCCATCACCCAATTAAGTGCGGTTCTTCCGCTTTGATCTTCCTGCGGTTCAAACGAGCGACACTTATCAATATTTCAGCTCATTATACATGTAGCAGAGCTCTGCCTCAGGTTAATGTGTTAACTATTAATGCAGACCGCTTCATTATTGATAATATCAGCAGCCCTGGCCACTGCAACCGCCCATGACAGGGAGTGTGTGTGTGTGTGTGTGTGTGTGTGTGTGTGTATGTGTGTGTGATGAAGCAAGAAGTCTGAGTCTCCATTTAAGCTCCACACTCAGCAAGAGAAGCAGTATAAATCGGGAGGTATTGAGACCTGGGTAAGATCATCCATCCCATTTCAGTGACACTAGTGGCGTATTGACCCAAGCTTGGGGAGGGAGTAGTGGTGAATTATTTACTACACCCACACAGGCTTTTCTCTCCGTCGGTTTAAAGCAAACAAGCCAGGTTCTGGGTTCCAGACATAGAAGACTACTGCATCTCTGGTCTGTTTTTGCATAAATATGAAACCCAAATATGTGAGGTAGATTTGTTTTGTTTTTTTATTATTACAACTTAAAGTTGTCAGGAAGTAATTTGTTGTCAAAATCATGAAACATGAAACTATGTCACAGAAAGATGCCCTGTTTTTTTTCCCCCATATTGAAACCAATATGAATAAAAAGGATTGCATTATGTAATGTCGGAAGTACATTTAAAAAGATTTCCTATTTTCATCATATTTATCTTTCATCCTAATTTGTCAATGGCTCGTACAGCTAGAGCACAATCATTTAAATGATAGTGCCCTCCATTAATATTGGCACACTTAAAATCTGAGCAAAGGTGGCTGTGAAAATAAATCTGCATTGTTTATCCTTTTGATATTTAGTTCAAAAAAATTACAAAATTCGAACCTATCATTAAAGAAAATGGGGAGAAAAACTTATGATGAAATAAATGTTTTTCTCCAATACATGTTGGCCACAATTATTGGCACCCAATTATTGCTACGTCCTTTTCCC
>JAUMHQ010000061.1:11389240-11405738 GCA_032361165.1 Enteromius paludinosus | reverse complement strand
TATATGAAAACTATCGAGCTATAATATTAGCATCGCAAAGCAGTCTATTTTGACAGAAACTATTACACCAACACACACAAAACTAGCTTGTTTGTGCTGTAATGAATGAAAATGACTTCTGATTTCTGTCTGTATGTTGTGCGATACAAACACTGTGTGTGGTTGAGCTGAATTGTTGGTGGTGGTTAGCGAGGAAGCTAACTGCATGCTAACGTAGCAAACCTGTTCATCCCTGTAACTTCACTTCTGAGAGTTTGGATTGGTTTAGAAACAAAGTAAATGTTCCATAATAACTTAACTTCTAACCCTAAATCAATGATAAAACATTCACGCTGGAAAACAGAGCTAATTTTCCGGACAAGGCACTACAAACTTTCCTCAGACAAATCCAAGTATTAGCTGACAAAAGATAAAACCATTACCAAGCTCAGAGTAAGGTCACGCACTGCAGTTAAAGTGTCACCAGTCTTAGACCAGCTAGTATGCACCAGGAGTTTTACAGCACTTTCTGTTCTGACTAATGACCTGATTGACTTTGCAAGCAGAGAAAGAACTAATGGTTCAAAAGGAAGAAAGTATTAGATGTCTAATGCCTGGAAGACATGGGGATAATCATTATGCCATGAGAAATTACACACTCTTTTTGATCATTTTGCCACCTAAATTACCGTAAACTGATTTACTATGTACGCGTTTCAATAGCTTGCCAAACCATCTGCAAAATATCAGCCCGAATTCGAAAAAATGTCATCTTTCTTTTTTGTTGTCTTTTTTTTTTTCTTGGATGGCCGAGAGAGAGGCACAGCGATAAACAGTTTGACCTTCAAATCTTGTTGCAGGTAAACCTATTTAGCATTGCCTCAGTCAACTGCTCCCGGTGGTCAGTACCCCTAGTAATTAGAGGGCCAGCGCAAATCATATACAGACCTTGAATAATGAAAGCCAATTTAAACAATTCCCCCTCTGATCCTACTAGAATGATTTAGCTGCGAATGTGAGATTTCAATAGCCTCATTTGTTGCGATGGTGTTTTTGTATATTAATGTAATGTGGGCACTGAGAGGGGTTTGACTGCTAAGAGAGGGGGTGTGTGTCTTTTTTGTGCTCATTTTAAGGGGGTAAATTGTTTTTGTTCTGACTGAGAGCTGATTATTATAGAAGTTAGTTAATGCCTTTGTGATTGCGACTTTGTATCCAATTTTTATTTCATATAAAAAATATTCATTTTTACGTATGCAAAGTTATATCAATTGTATATATTTATCTGTATATGTATACAATGTGCATGTGAATAAAGATTTCAAATTTGTTTCTCGTAATTAAGAATTTATAATGTGACTTAAAAATGAGTAATTGTGGTATGGTACTGTAATTATGACCTTATTCATTGTTTCTACTTTGTATCCAACAGTTAAATATAGTTTGTATACTTCAAATATGTTTCTTATAATTATTTGTTTATAATGACAATTTATAATGTAAATGATAGAAATGTATAGTTTATAATGTGGCATCACATCAAACTTTGTAACTTTTAAATCTTACAAAGCATCTTTATATTTTATAATGTGACTTTGTCTCATACTGTGAATGTTTATTTCTCGTTTCACATAATTTATAAGTTTATATCAAAATTTGACCATATATTGCACATAATTTTTTTTTCTCACTTTTCAACTTTATTTTCAAAAACTGGATTCCATACATTTCTGATGAGGAAACATGCTTAAAACCGTGTACTTGACAAATCAAAAGTGCACCAAGATACGTTTATGCCAAGAGACCAAGTAGAGTTTTTTTTATTTATAATGCAGCAAATATGCAATACATTGTTGTATTACTGAACCCGGGAAACATCACAGAAAACGCTGATGAAAGTTGTCACGTTTGAAATATGCTGTCAAAAAAGTTAAGATGCCGTTAAAAAGACTGCCAAGTCAGAGATATAAGATTCAGCTCCCTGCCAAAATAAAACCAGATTCCCACTTCATAACAACTATTGAGACTTCATTGTGCAAGAACGCCCGAGTTGTCAGTATCCTCGGTCAGAGCATCACTCTTCCTAACCGTCTTCCGTCTCTCCTCCCCTCCAAACACTCAGCTGCAAAGGTGAAGACTTAATTGAACCTGGTTTGGAGGTGACTGCAGAAGCCGGCCACACTCGCAGCAATTAACTCAAATGTCAGGCGCTTCTAATTCGAGTTATTCTGTCTGTCTGTGGTGGAAAGGGCTTCCTCCATGGGTCATTGGCTACCAATTTAAAATGGAAATTGACATCCATTTATTCCCATTTTCGCTGCAGACTCCTCCAAAATGAACCGTGCCTTTTAACCCAAGCGAAGAGAGAGAAAAGTAGCTTGCAAGAGGCTATTTAATTTTGTGCTATTCCGAATAATGGATAATGCAGCAGTAATACAGCAAACAAAAACAGTAGGAAGAACATCATAATTCGCCGGCCCTCTACAAATGCGTTTAAATCAGCAGATTCAACCAAAGGACCTTTTATGTAGGCGAAGTTACATTTGTTAAAGACAATGTCTATTAGGATTGTCTCTAAGGTTCATTAAAGACAACATTTCCCCTGTAAAATTTAGCAGGAAAAGCATGCATCATTAAATATGGAAATCCTGAATTTTATTAGCAATCTGCTAGATCTGAGCTGACGCCAATTAAATTAAAAGAAGATATCATTTATTAAGCTAGAGTTCATATTCTGTTAAATATGAAATGTAATTTTCTTCTGGTATTGATTAATTGCTGCTGGTGCATTGTTCAAAGACCCATGTAACATTTCAGCGAAAGGACATTGTTTATTCATTAAAATTTTAAACCATCCTCTTTGCTTGATGCTCCTCAGCCAGAAATGAAACGGCTGTGATTTAAAACTATAAATTAATAAATACATTTAAAAGTGTAAAGAGAAAAAGCAAACCTCCTATTTTTCATTAGAGGGCTTTAATATTTCATTCTCTCCACTGATGCTAATTTTTCTCATCTTCTTCTCTCTCTTTCACAAACCCACACATATTTAATCAGTCACCATTTTTTCTTTTTAAACGGGGCCCTCTGAGATTAACATTTACAAAAGAATATATAAATTCATATATGAAATAACATAGAAATCTTTAAGAAATGAGTGAAATAAAACACTGCTATTGACTAATCGGCATCAGATATCTGTTATTGATTAATGTAACTGATTACCATGCCTTTGTCTAGGTCACGAATTTAACAAGTGCCGACTCTCGTCTCGAGTGATTTTTATTGACATTTTATAAAAATATCAACAGCGGTATCGCATGCAGGTCACCGGCTCTTGCCCACATGGAAGTGTTCCACGCAAAATTTTCCACGACCTACCCGGCAGACTGAAGAAGAGGACGGGGAGGGCGAACAGAGTGGAGATGTGTTGATTGGTACTTGTTAAAGTATGATGTATGGCCCTCTCGGAGAGTACAGCTATCTGGAAGTCATTACAGTGGTCTCTCTTATTCTCCAACCAAAGTGAACTCTACATTTTAAAGGAGAATGTCCAGCCCTTTAATATCTGAATATAAATGGAGTGGTTATTTTAGAATGAGTGTGTGATTTATTACAGATACTTTGTCAAATTAAGTATACTTTGGGGTTGGGAGTTCGACTGAGCTCTGAAGTTTGCCGCTGTGGTTCAATTCACACTTTGCTCACTGTTGTAGGATGTCACCGTTTGATTAATTTGATGGAGGACATCCGGTCTGGTGGATGAGAAGGAAAGGTTACAATCCCCGAGTTTCTACCATGGCGGAAGGTCTAATATAATCATGTTTGGATGGAGCGTGGCTACGGACACACTTTGTTCCAACTGGTTCCTCTTCAAAAATTATGAAGTAGCCTAAATAAATAAACAGTAGGCTATATCACATGTGAGGATGCTGCAGGTGGAGGATCGTTTATAGCAGGGTTCCTCAAATCGTACCCTGGAGATCCAACGCACTGCAGAGTTTAGCTCCAAACCTGATAAAACACACCTACCTGAGCATTCTCGGGTGCGTTTGATTAGGGTTAGAGCTAAACTCTGCAGGAAAGTGGATCACGTGGGCCAGATTTGAGGATCCCTGGTTTATGGCCTTTTCTCACAGCAGCTGGAATCATTACATTTATCATTCTGATGGCAGCTTGTAATCCAGAAAGGATTGTGTGTTTTTCAAACAAAAAATTCAATTTGAAACGTACCTCTACTTACAGATAACCTAAGTGGGATTAAACAAGTTTTGTATTTTAAAGAGTACCAGGTCTATGCTGCGTTCACACCGGACGCGAATGAACCGTCAAGCACAAGTGATTTACATGTTAAGTCAACAGGTTTGTTCGAGCTCATGCTGCGCTGCGCAGACCGATCGGCGAGATTTGCCGAAAGCAGTCGGGGAGGAGCTGAAAACGGAGCCGTCAAGTCGGACACGTTGGGGATCTCGTTGCCTCCTCAAACATGGCAGATCACGTGGCGTTTGCCTACTTTATTGCAGATGAACTGGAAGCTATAGAAATACCTTTTTTGTTGGAAGAAATCCAGCACATGCAAGTGAAGCAGCAAGTACAGATTTCAGCATCAATCAATGTTGACCACATTCCATTAAATATCTGTGACATTTTAGTTATTCCATAAAAAATACTTAAATATGCAGCAGAATACTATAAGTGGTCTGTATGAAAAAAAGTACAATAATAAACTTATGCACAAATACAATATAAAGAATTTAAGGGAAAAAAATGTACTGCAGTCAAAAGATCTTAAACTATTTATGAAATGGCATGCAAATTGATTTGTTATGCAATTATATGGATTGAAGCACGAAACACTCGTGATCATCGTCATGTGGTGAATGTGGCCAATCATGAGAAGCTGTGACGTCATCACAGCCTGGCGCAGTCAAGCCATCTGTTCTCGAAACGCTCTCGCTCTACTTTGATTCCACACGTGAACGGCGTGGCGTCGGTTCAAGTCAGACAAAATATCTAACCGGCATGCACTACTTCAAGTCAGCCGCCGATCGGTCTGCGCAGCGCCGCATGAAGTCGAACGCACCTAATGCAAAGGCGTGATTAGACATCCTGCGGCGCGAATGGCACGAATCATGCAAATTACAAAAACGAAACACTCAAGTTGAAAAATCTGAAGTTTGGCGAAAATTCGCGCCACCTTAACCAATCAGCTTGCTCTAGTAGTGACGTGAATACTATCCAGCGGAGGCAGGATTCCATACTATGGAGGACAAAATCATCGTGGCTGTATGTGGAGGAGCTGTACGACACATCTTCGTGCTTTAATAGAAACAGGAATGAAAAGGAAATAAATACTGGATTCATTAAACCAAAGTTTGCCTTTTAGATATACACAAAACGAATTTGACCTCATGTCTAACCACCACGGAGACTGGGAGCGCCTGGCCGAAGCCCCGCCCATGATACGGATTTCCACGCACGAATGAAGCGAGTAAACTCAAAATATTCAAGCTTCCAACTACGTGCGAATAGCACGATTTTTTCGCGCAATTCGCGTCCGGTGTGAACGCAGCATAAGGACGAATCACTTGGTTGTTGATTAATTTGATTTGGATTAAAATGATTTATGTGGAATCCGAATGGCATGACAATTTGACTGTAGAGAAATTGAAATCTTCATGGAACAATAATAGTTTGATGTGATAACCGACCATTAGATTTAATCACCATTGATAGTGTGATTTATTGTAAATCTTTTTTGCTCGGTTGGTCAGAACAAAAGTGGCAGACTTTGTTCATATGACAGTATGATTTCTTATTTGGGTCATGCATTCAAGACATATATGATGCTGAAGTACAGTATCCACGCCATACTCCTTAAAACCTTAGAATCCGCAACATACAGAAACATACAGATGGCAACAAAGAGGCAAAACTTTCACACTGCAGCTTACCTATATATGTATATAAAACAAAATGACTCATAATCAATCATAATCAGATGACTTCAAATATAGAGGACGTTGTATAGACCACTTTTTATGCTATTGTTACTAAAAACATAAACACATCATTAAAATGTCTCTTATAGAATAGATGTAAATAACATACAGTAATTGTAATTTTTTGATGCATGCTATTTAACCCCATGCAGGTTCCTTTAACCTCAAAGTTTCTAATGAAGTGCTATTCAAAGGCAATATAGTGTGAAAAATAAATTGATCTGCCCTTGGTTTTTGTATAAATCAAGATTCAACAGATTTATTTTCCAGGTGTTTTTTTCTTCTTCTTCTGGCATTCACAGCTTAAAAACAAAGACTGCAAGACAAATAGTTTTGAAACACCTGCTAATGCCCATACAATTAACATGAAGTTCTCTTTTGAGAATCCAATTAAAACTTTTGAGCTCTGAAACCACCACGTTTTGTTTTCTTCACGCTTGTGTAAATAGCTGGACTAATTATCACATGCCACAGTCCCCTCTTCTTTAAACGCAACATTCTCAACAAAACCCTTCAACAACAATCCATTCGGTATTTCTCACCTTCAACCTTGAGCTATATTACATGCTATAAGGCTGCAGACGGTGTGTGAGGGAGGAGAGGTAGTGTGTACCGATCATGGGGACTTATCTGTGAGTTTTGGGCAATGGCAGAGCTGTGAAGACTGGTGACAGTAGACAGGTGTTCTTTTTACCTCTCAACACAGAGTTGTCAGACAGCATAGCAGAGCCTTTGTGCTCTTAAAGTGTAGTGACATCACAGACACATCACTGAATCTGACTTTTTCCCCTTTCTATCTCAATTTTGCCCTATATTTGCACCTAGGAATAGTTGACCCAAAAATGAAAATTCAGTTGTTATTTACTCATGCTCATGTCATTCCAAATTTGTACGCTGGTTCTTATTGTACGAAATGCTAAATATATATTTGTAAATATTTTACATAGACAATAACTTTTTTTTTTTTTAAATCCCTGTCACATAATACCCCACCATTATCAAAACTATAACTGCCACAAGAAAATATAGCACTTATTGGTTGCAGATTTACAGTTTAACTAATGTTTTAAAGCTAAGAACTTTTATATTGCTTTGTTAACGATTGTGCCTTCATAAGCTTTGACAGCCCTTGGTTATATGAACAATGCTGTGAATAAATCTGGATGCTGTTTATGTATTCCACAGCAAACTATATTGTGGAACGACATAAGGAAGAGTAATTTTCATTCGTAGGTGAATTAATCGAATCTATCTTACAGTTTAGTCCCTTTCTTTCCTAAATAAGGACCCTGACATTAATGTACCAGGAGTGTTTGCAGGACAATATTCTGTTTCTCGTAATCTGGCACGTTTTCATATTTTGTAATAAAGAGATATTGGCGGATGGATTTGTAGATTTGCTTTTCCGAATTCCCCTCGAGCTTCATTTATATTTCATATTTTGTGTTTCACGTGGAATTAACAGCTGTGATTTGTTTTTGCCATCTGTAAGCGATTACTTGGACTTTATTTGGCTTTGTAACAATGGCGTGTTTTCGTCTTTGCATCTCTCTCGACAGGCGAAGCAGATCTCTGACAGGTGCTGAGGCTTTTGCTCAGGAGACTTGGAGAGTTGAGTTACTACTGCATTATTCAACTGAGCTTGGATAAACAAACAGCGCTCCTCCGCCAAACAATGCGCTCTAACAAGGCAACACTGTGTAGTACAGGCCCCTGTGCTAGATACTGTACTCGCAATTTTCATTTTTTTTAAAAATAACTACTTACATCTCCTCCTTTCTCATGGATATTACTGAATGTCCTCCTCCTCCTTGTCCCCATCTCTTCTGGTTTCTCAGTCTTTGGTCACTCAGCACGCAATTTGCAAGTGTATGTGTGTGTGTAATCTCTAGGACTGATATTTTGCAAGTGATTTAAACCGAACTGTGTGTTGTCAATATCTGGTTTATCTACATTGGTTGTCATAATGACTTAAGCTCAGCATGGGGCCAAAGAATGGGAAATTTGCAATCTGCTCATTTACATCATAAACAGAAAGCTAGAGAGATACCATAAGTTTTAAAAGCATTACCATGCTTTCATCTTCATATAATCAGCCTTATTTTTCAATGTGTAAGTAAGCTATTTCCAGTGAAAAATATAGTGTAATAAACATTGAAACTATTTGAGCTTCAAGCCAATATATTGATAACTACTGAACAATAGTACAACCCTTAAGAAAATCAACTGTATTCAGTGGTTACTATAGTTAAATCACGGTAACCACAAATAAACCATGTTTTTACTACACTAACCATAGCTTTACCATAGTATTTGGTTATACAAATGGTAATCAATACACTTTCACTATAATGTAGCAATGGTTCATTTTTGATAACACTTTATTTCGATAGTCCACTAGACATTAAGTAAGTAACTTGCAACTTAATGTCAATTAGTAGTCAGAGTATTAATAAACTGTCTGCTTATTATCTTCAGTTTATTTTGATGGGTCCACAACATACAACATAATGTTGACTATGGGAAACTTTGCAAGCGAATGTCAACTTATTCTACTAACCCTAAACTAACAGTCTACTCTGAGAGTTAGTGGACATGTAGTTGTGAATAAATTCAAATGTAGTTACAAAGTTACTTATAGTTAATAGAATGTCTGAAGTGGACTGTAAAACAGTGTAACCCTTATTTTCATAAGAGATTTAAGGAATATGCTAACCAGTTTGTGTTCTTGTGTACCATAATGGACTGTTCTTGTTTTGCTAAAATACTGGAATCATGTTTCTTATTAATAGAGGTATGTTTGTTCCCACCAATCGCTGCACAAGTTAAGGTTGCATGATGGAAGCATATTTTGTATATTATTCTTTTTATCATTTGTGTCCTGTCCTGTCGCTGTCATTCGGTTGCACTTTGGAGCTTCTCCAAAACTCCTTGTATGTGTAAACATACCTGGTAATAAAGCTTATTCTGATTCTGGTTTAGTGCTAGAACACATAGAGATTGCATTGCAGTGCCTGCAGTTAAAAAAAAACAAGTTTGTGTGGAAGTCTATGAGAACGCTCCGGCACATTTTTGAGGCGTGCTACGCATGACTTGATGATGATTGGACTATATATTCAGAGGTAAAAGAGTCTAGAATAGTGACAGCTGTAATTGACTGTCATGGGAAAAAAATCCCTCCCTTTTTGCACTTTGACCACCCAAATATTGTGGTTTTTAAACACTGTAGCAGCTCATTTATTCTATTACACTCAATACACAATATAATGATCTGTGAATGAGACGGTTTGAGAGTCAAAGCTTTTACATGGATTTAGTCTCTCTGTCTTGTTCTTCTCTTGCATTCCTCGCCATAGTCATCAGAAAGCGATTTCCCCTCTTTTAATATCATCACAGTGATACTTGTCCTCTTCAGCTGCTCATTTGTTCACTCTCTCTCCTTCGTCTGTGACCTTCTCCCTTTCCTCTTCCTCCATTCCGCTTTTCTCCTTCTACCTGACTTCCTCGCTTACAGAGCGCTGGTCTAGTTTTCACCATAATAACTTAACACTTCAGAGCGCATTAGTCCATGTCCCCACAACAAGGCAGCATGACCTACGAAGTCAAAGAGCACACTCTTCCGTTTGCCTGTAGTAGCTATTTATCAAGACAGCCCGGGGCTTGCTATGATTCAGCCCAGAATAAATCCGGATGAGAGCCTGCAACGATGACCTGTAGCTGCTGTTCCTCTGCAAATGTCACATGAACCTGCTGACATGTAAAGCACAAAGCTGAGCGTTTAGGTGGAATGTAGTGTGGGATGGGAATTTAGTCAGGGAACTGAATGATTAACTTCAAAAGTTATAGTGGGCACTTTCCATAAATATAGTACACTTTTCTGGAGCATTAGAGGTGTGTGTGTGCACCTGGTTTTTATCACCTTATGGGGACCAATTGTCCCCACAAAGATAGGAATAACAGTAAATTTTGACCTTGTGGGGACATTTCTTAGGTCCCCATGAGGAAAAAAGCTTATAAATCACACAGAGTTAAGTTTTTTGAAAATCCAAAAGTGCACACAGTTTCCTGTAAGGGGTAGGTTTAGGTGTAGGGTCTACACCTGTTGACTAAATTCATCAATTTAATTCCATTGAATCATGAAACCTAATTTAAAAATAATAATAATAATAAAAAAAAAAAATACATATATATATATATATGAAACGAAGTGGACAGACAACTGGAATGGTGTAAATATTGTGGCGGGAACCGATCAGCGTCGCCCTGGCAACAGAGTACCACCACCTGGAACTCGTCTGCCCCTGCCAATCGTTCATGGCGGGACCAGTATAAATGCAACACAGAAGTGTTGAGCAATGTCTCCGCGCTACGCTGATGTGTGACTTACCTGTCTTTTATTCCAGACAAAATGCCATGAACGGGACGCCCGGGCCACAGAGGACTGTTGGAGCACGATTCACCGCACCTGGAAGGAGAAAGAAGAAGGATCACATTCACGCTGAGCACCGTCACCGCCACCAGCACCGTATTATTATACTTACCACTACTGTCAATAAATCCACTCTCCGGGGTTTTGTGTTCACCTTATACCGTTGTCTGTCATGCTCTCTAGCGCCGGGTCTCACAGTATATACAGTGTTTATTAACCAGGTAAAGATGGAATTCATCCATCAAAGCATCATTCAGCACATCCTCACGAGGGACCCAGGATCTCTCCTCAGGACCGTATCCAGTCAATGCTTTCATACAGTCAATGTATGAACGTATTCAAGCTTACCCCACGGCGTTGGGAATCTAGAATATCCTTAACCTTGTAGATGGTACCCTCCTTGACGATGATGGGAGGAGGGGGCTCCTCTACGCCAGGCTCTGTGGGGACAACAAGAGGTTCATGGTGAGGTTTGAGAAGGGAGACATGAAATGTAGGGTGAATTCTGTAGGTGTGAGGGAGTTGGAGTTTGTAGGTGAGAGGGTTGATCTGCTTCACGATGGTGAAGGGACCAACTTACTTGGGACTTAGCTTCTGGCAGGTCAGGCGTAGGCGGATGTCTCGGGTGGAGAGCCAGACCTTCTGGCCAACCTGGTAGATGGGAGCTTCTGACCTACGAGCATCGGCATTGGTAGTGTGCCTACGCACTGCCCTTTGGAGATGTTGATGGGCATCGTCCCAAACCCTCTCGCTCTCCTGGAACCAGTAGTCAATGGAGCCGAGCACACACTGGAAGGGCGTCAGTCCTGTAGTAGCTTGTCTTAGTGAGTTTTGTGCGTACTTGGCCCAGCCCAGAAACTGGTTCCAGGAGTCCTGGTGGCCCCTGCAGATGGTACGGAGGAACCGCCCCACCTCCTGGATCTTCCGTTCGGTTTGCTCGTTGGTTTGGGGATGATAACCTGATGACAGTTTGACGGCCACACCTAGGAGCCGGAAGAATGCCCGCCATACTCGTGAAGTGAACTGGGGACCACGATCAGACATGATCTCCTCGGGTAATCCAAATGGTCGGAACACATGGTCGAATAGATGTTGGGCAGGGCATGTCCATGATAAAGTCAACCCCTAGGTGTGACCAGGGGCGGTTAGGTGTGGGAAATGGTTGTAGCTTCTCGGCCTAGAGGTGGCACATTCCCTACACCCTCTCACGTACCTTCGTATATCCTGATCCATCCGGGGCCACCAGAATTGATCTTGTAGCAGCGAGAGGGTCCTGTTGGTCCCTGGATGTCCAGTGCCCAGTGAGGTGTGAGATGAGTGAATGAGTGGGATCTGTACCTCCTCCGGAACAAAACGTTGATTTGGTGCGCTAACTTGATGGCAAGGAGTTCACGATTACCAATATCGTAGTTCCTCTCCGCCGGGGTCAGCTTTCTAGAAAAGTAAGCACATGGTTTAAGTTGAGGGGGGTTCCCCTGCTGCTGGGAGAGTACTGCTTCGACACCAGTTGTGGAGGCGTCTATCTCCACCACAAAGGGTAACTCGGGGTTAGGGTGCACTAAAATTGGGCCTTAAGTGAAAGCAGTCTTCATTTTGCTAAAAGCATTTGAGGCCTCATAATTCCACGTTAAGGCCTTGGGTTTGCCACATAGGAGTGAGGTGAGGGGGCTAGCTAATGTACTATAGTTTTCTATGAATTGTCTATAAAAATTTGAGAAGCCTAAGAATCTCCGGAGGTCCTTAACAGTAGTGGGTTCTGGCCATTTGGTTATGGCTTCAACCTTGCTCATGTCCATACTCACTCCCGACTGGTCGATGTTATACCTTAGGAATGTGGTGGAGGTCTGGTGGAACGAGCATTTCTCTGCTTTCAGGAACAGTTTGAATTCTCGAAGCTTGGTGAGTACCGCACGGACATGTTGGTAATGCTCTTGAAGGCTGGGGGAATATATTAGAATATCATCAATATATACAACCAGGAATTTGTGTAGGTACTCACGGAAAACCTCATGCATGAAGTCTTGGAAAATTGAGGGAGCGTTTACAAGTCCATACAGCATCACCAAGTACTCATAGTGCCCAGTGGGAGTAATGAAGGCAGTCTTCCACTCACCTCCCTTGCGGATTCGGACAAGGTTGTACGCACTGCTTAAATCCAACTTTGTGAAGAATTTTTCTCCTCTGAGTTTCTCAAGGGCAGCAGGCACAAGAAAAAATGGATATTCAAAAGGAACTGATACCTTATTTAGGGCCCGGTAATCTATGCAAGGGCGCAGGCCCCATCCTTTTTGGCGACAAAAAAGAAGCTGGAAGCAGCAGGGGAAGTAGAGGAACGGATGTATCCACGATCCAGAGCTTCTTGGATAAAACTTTCCATAGCTTGAGTCTCGGGGATAGACAGGGGGTATATCCGTCCTTTGGGCACTGGATCATCCGGGAGCAGATTGATCAAACAGTCCCATGGGCGGTGAGGTGGCAAGTGAGCAGCTCTCCTGGGGCAGAATACGTCCTGGAAAGACAGATACTCGGAAGGGATAACAACAGATAATTTGTCAACAGGGCTTTCAATGGAAGTAGTACTTGAACAGTTGATTCGTTTTGGAGAGGAAGTTCAGGAAAACATTCAGGCCAACATGAAGAGCCCCACTGGAGAATCTCTCCTGTGCCCCAGGAGAGGATGGGGCAAATTAATTTCCTCTTCATGACACAGTCCAACACGCAGACGAATAGGTCCTTACATGAAGTCTCACAGCCTTGTTGGATAGGGGTTTTCCTGTAATGGATTGCACTTCATACTGTGTGTTACTGGGGTGAGTCTTAATGCCTAGATATCGTACCATATCTCCAGAGATTAAATTTCAAGCTGAACCAGAATCGATCAGAGCTGAAACATTAATGGAAATATTTTTGACAATAATAGTCACAGGGCAAGTCAAAGGATGCATCTTCTCAAATGCAGTCATTACTGCACTCAACACAGGTCTCGGAGAACGTTGAGAGCAATTTTTGATGAAGTGTCCTGACTGACCACAATATGAACATAATCCAATAGACATCCGCCGTTGTCGTTCCTTGGGTGTTAAACAACGTTTTTCCAACTGCATCGGTTATGAAAGTGGTTCTGGAGGGCTAAGAGGCTCTGGCGGGCGCACCATGGGACAGAGCACAGTGGAGGCCAAAGAAGTGGGTGTTGGTTCCGGGTTAAGTGCCGGTGTTGACATCGGAGCGGATAGCAGTGGTGGTGTGGTTTGTGAAGCGGGGAGCGGTAAAACACGTTTTACGGCATCAACCAACTCCTGGAAGTTTTCCTCAGCACTCATCCTGTATACGGTATTTGGTCCAAGCTTCTGTAACGAAGCGGACAGACAACTGGAATGGTGTAAGTATAGATCCAGGCACAACAGGTGAGCAAATTAAAGACAGAATATATCTGGATAACGTAAACTTAGTAATCGCAGTCTATGTCTTTGCAGGTCATCAACGAGGGAAACATCAAGGAGACGAGACAATCAAAACCACACCACATCACGAAGAGACATCGAGGAATCACTGGAGGATCTGAGGAACACAGGGATCAAGGAGCACTCTGAGGGAAGAGCAGGTAAGTCAACAGGTAAGTGCAACAGAACAAGCGTTTGTCCACTTCAAGTATTTACGAGCTTGGACAAAGAGTGACTGTAGTGCTAGTGCTTATAAGTGGTGTGGTTGATTGTGTGATGATGCTGTTAACAGGTCCTGGTGGTTAATACTCAGGTGACTTGGATCTGATTGAGGGAGTAGGGGTGGAGTCTGGCGTAGGCTCAGGTGTCTCTGTAACAAAATATATATATGTTTGTGTGTGTATGTATGTATACATACATTATCACAATATATTCAAGATATAGCTTTTTCAGATGTGCATTCCAAAAATAGTCAATTATTTTGCAATATATTTTAAAATTCCAAAATAAGTTATTTTCTAAAAAATATAAAAAATATTCTTCTGAAGGATCAATGAAAATTCATCTTTGCCATCACATAAATAAATTAAAATAACATTACATTAAATTAAAAATAAAGAACCATGAAATATATTGCAAAATATATTTAACACTCTAACATTATAAAATCTTATCAACCATAAACTTACGAACTTTAGTTTGATGTATAATTGCACAATGACACAAGCCATTTAAAACCAAATAAAATCAATATTCTCTTAAGCACCTCCATTCATGACATCTGACTGTAAAAAATATGTAAGCGTTTCATTTCATGGGATTATTAAAAAATAATTGACTATTTTTGGAATGCACATGCAATATTGGCAAGGTGTACAAATGAGGAGAGTGTCAGAGCTGAATTATTATTTCGGATGACTGAATGAATGACAGAGAGGGAAAAAGATAACGATAAGCTCCGCATCTACAAGCAAAAGAGAGACAAAAGCAAGAAAGACAAGCATCTAAGGTTCAGCGCTTTCTACTGCAGCTGCTGCCGAACCCTGAGGAAGTCATTACAGGACCTGTGACCTCACTGGTGCAGCCCCTCCGACAGGCCACCCACTGGCATGATGTCATACTTCACATGTCAGGCCTCATCAGCGCTCTGCTGGCCATTGGAGACGATCGAGCTGCGCGGCACAAACCAGGAGGACGCCATTATGACAAAGACAATGTGTTAATATCAAACACGCTGCAACTGACAACAGCAGCTTTACACTGGCCCCGAGACACAATGTGTCAGATTCTAAACACAGTGTGAAGCAAAGTGCTGGGATTTTATCAAGTAATTTCCTGATAGCTGGCGTGTGCATTGCAGGCAAAGGTGTATGACGTTCAAGGTGAAACTGATAAAAATAAGATGTCCATTTCAGTATGAGAATATCAAAATCGTAACTGTCAAACATACAGTAACAGCCAAAAATGAAATTTCGATGAAACATTCAAGACACAGAGTCTGTCTCTTCACCTGAATATATTGGGAGAAATGTAGCTTTGCATTATCGGTTCACCAATGGATTAATGTCATTATCGGTTCACTGCAGTGAATTGGAGCCGTCAGAATGAGAGTTCAAACAACTGATATCCATGCATCCATCCAAAAAAAAAAAACATTAATTGATGCACTGGAGTCATGTGGATTCGTTGTTGATTTTTGTGAAGTTCTATTTGGACTCTTTTTCTGACGGCACCCATTCACTTCATGGTGATGTAATACAAATTTTCTTCAAATCTGTTCTGATGAAGAAACAAACTCTACAATATGGTTGGTTTGAGGGTCAGTAAATTTTCAGCAAATCTTTATTTTTGTGTGAACTATTCTTTTATAGGCATGTAAGATAAAAAGAAATATATAAAAAAATGTGCAGTTATCATTTCACAGTTCCTATGAAAGGTCATATTGTTCAGTACTTGTGGGAGCAGTCACAACTCCTACAAAATATTCACTGACTCACTTCACTGCCCACCTCTCTCTTTTTTTACACTCCATCTTGCTTTCTACCTCCAAATCCTCTCCTATGTGATCTGATACACATGTCTACATGTGACTGCCAGGCTCCCGGGGGTAATGGAGTGGGGTCCAGGGTCTGCCAGCCCTGAATCCAATATTTAAACTCATTTGTAGTCAATGTCACCACCCCTACATGTGCAGCAGTGCAGAGCAGCAGGAAAACCCCAGAACCAGTGCTACCTACTTCAGCTTCAGTTTAGAGGCAACAGACACACACATAGTACGCCACACAATACATGCTGAAACGGACAACTGAATATATACTTTTAGATAAACGTGACCATTTATTTTGATAGTTAATTAAAAGCAGGCTACCAATGCTCTAAATATATTTGACACTATATTTAGCACAGACTGACTTCAAATATAGAAAATGGATTCAACAAAGTTCTATTCAATCATTTTAATTATTCTAATGCATTTATTTAAGAGTCACTGGGCTTGCAGGCATGTTTAGATAATATACTGTGTAACTGCTTTTGTAAAGTTGCACATAAAAAGAATATGATTTAAAATACTGTAACATCCACACCAGGCTCCACCTTCACTGACACGCAGCGATCACAGTCTCCGGAATATTAATCATGCTCACCTG
>JAUMHQ010000061.1:11343961-11378697 GCA_032361165.1 Enteromius paludinosus | reverse complement strand
CTTAACCAGTCGTTGTCTTGGGGCCCCAGGCCAGCTCGGGGCCCCAAGCAATTGCTTGGTTTGCCTGCCTTGTCGCGACGGGCCTGGCATGGAGCTAGAATAACAGGTTTTCGTTTACTTTCTTTTGATGTTTTGTATGTTTAGATATTCATATAACAAATTATATACAGATTAGTAAAGGGACATTTTAGTATACTTAAAAGTATACTAAAGTTCCCTTAAAGAAAACTTACAAGTATATTTGTAATATAAAAGTAAAAAAGTGGGCCAATTTAACCCCAAGGAGTATAGTACACTGATATTCGTATACTTACTACATAGTATACTTCAAATATATTTGAACTTTACTTAAGAATATTTAATAAAATAAACTTAAAGTACACTACTTTTTGTTGAGGGTGGTAACCCTAAGAGCACCACATGTGCAGAATATGAGCAAATAATGGCTTCCTTACATAAAGTGAACTTATCCCTTTAAGGTCAAAGACCAAAATGATGACAGCTCATCTGCAGTTAATTATAAAATACAAGTGTAACCTATTAAGATAACCAGAAGCGAGATTATCTTTGATTAGCTCTGCGAAGCTAGAGCTGTGTGGTTCCAAACGCTCGCTTCAGCCGGAGTGTCACAACAACGCAAGGCTTCAGAATGGAAGAAATAAAAAAAGCCCTGTCTCCTCGCTAAAGTGCCATCCCCACTCACGTCTGTCATAAGCCTCGCTGTAAACACTTTTGCACTGCATGTTTCATCACCAGTAAATACACCACTAAGTCACAGACTGAGGAGAGAGATAGAGAGAGACACACAGCCAAACACGAATGTGTTGACTTGTCATGAGCATCATCGTCTGTCTGTTGACTGGGTGCTGTGCCACTGGCTGCCATCTTAGTTTCAGTACCCATGAACTACAGACCTCAGGAAACTCGTTGTTGTCGCAACGATGAGCCACTCAACTGAGTCACGTCGCGGATTTGACTTCGTGTGCACGTGTGTGCGTTTGAGTTTGTTCGAGAGGAAATCAGTTTTATTATATGCCCACGGAATTCAAAAGCCGGTCTTTATCCTCAGCGTCCTGAAGAATGAAATTTGACTTTACAGACTTGGAGGCTTCCAGAGATACAATTAAAGATGACACTGTAATTACAGCACGAGAGAGGAAGTACACCGAGGTGGTGGGAGGATGAATGTAAGAGCGAGAGCTCCAGAGCGACGGAAAGCTCCGAGAGAGGTAGAGGCGGCAGAAACGAAGTGAAATGTAAATCAAAGCGGGAGATAGTTTGATAAAGTAATCGGCGCTCCAGGAACAAGCAGCAGACCCCGGTGTCAGCTCTTACCGATTCAACCGAGCTCCCACGGACACCGCCAGCATCAGATTTACAAATTGAAAATCATTAATAATTCTAACCAGGACGTGATAAATCTGAAATCACTCTCGATGAACCTGGACACACTTCCATAAATCAAAAAGATTACTTGGGAATTTTTAAAAATCTGACGTCAAAGTGTCAGGCTTACTAATGGTTTTTGTAGATCTCTCACAGTGATACGCTATTAATCTGTGATACATTTGAAATATGTCAGCGGGCCGATGTGTGATCTCTCTAATATCAGCGACGGGCTGCTTTACGCTCAAAACACGCAAGAGAGAGGGGCTGAGGTGGTGGGGGGAGCAGAAAGAGAGAAATGGAGGTGAAAGTGTATGTTGCGCAGACTAATAAATGCTGTTTGGGAGCAGAATCTGAAGTAAGAAGAAAAAAAAAAAGAAAGTACAGGCCACATCTGCTCGAGAAGTCGTTCACTTATCATGTTTGCAGCTTGTCCACAAATAGACCTGAATGGATCCCAGCAGGCAATATTGCGATGTCGAATAAACTGAATTCAACATCGAATGTTGATGTTAATTTGTTAATTGTGTTTAAGTCCAATGGTAAAAATTCAAAATTAAGTCAACAACAAGCTGGTGTCAAATACTGGTGTCAACCCGATTATCATTCTCACCCTAAATGCAACATCTGTTTGATGTCATGTCCAACTCATCCTGAGGTAGTATTGACTAACATTACTTTTGATAGAACAGACAACACGAACATTGCCATTTTCAATCATGTCTGAACTGAAATTAATTTCAAAATGGCTTGAAGTGGTGATATACGAATAAGGAGGTTTTCAATGACCTCTTAGCTGGTTAAATTAAAAAATACATACCACTATAGGCCTACAAGACTGTAAAAAGTCTGCTATAGTAACAACTACCTCTTAAACACTAAATGATATGAAATTTAACTGTAAAATAATGCCAATTGTAGGATTTTGGTGAGTAAAAAAATACATGAATATAAAAAAAAACAAATTTACCTGTCTGACGCATAATAAACTATTATATTTTATAAATAATTTAGTTTATTTTCATTTTTTGTTATCAGTAATGTATACTGAGATCTTTAAAATAATATTTAAATTTTAATTTAGCTATAATTTTTGAGCATATGTTTTTTTTTTATTAAATTAATTTAAAACAAAACATTTAGGATTGGTATCTTAACTATATTATATTCCTTAAATATATATTATATTATTATTATTATTATTATTATTCACAATTCATACTACGATAGTATTTCTGTCAGAATTTCTTTAGGTTAAATCGGGCTTTTATTTTGAAATGTTGAATGTCTATCAGTTTTACTTTCAGCGTCTGTGTGTAGTATTCAAGTATTCGACAGTAGTTTTTTTTTTCTGGTGAGGCTGTTCTCAGTGGCTCTCATATCATCTCTGGATTGAAGTTCATGTGGTAATGTCCTTGTGTTTTGAGATGCAGATACTGAAAACACCGCGAGCGTCACGTGAGTTTGAGTCTGTGTATCAGATACGTTCATTCATGCTGCTGTAGTAGCCTTTATTTTTGCTGTATAATAGAGTAAGATTAAACCATATAAAGTAAACATGTCCAGAGCTTATCATCATTATCAACATATATTTATCTTAATTATAATTGTATTATTATCTTGATATAATTTCGTTTTTTATCGCTCAGCTAGTATAAACATACAACACATGTAAAAATAAAACTAATAGGCTATAGATAAGCTGTAAAATTTAACACTGGAAACTGAAAAAACAACAACTATGAATTTACATAAGACTAAAAAAAACCCTCATCTCAGATGTCGACCACACACCACCAGTGCTAAGGGAAAGTAAAAAAAAAAGTTTAATTTGAGCTATTTTTTACACATCACTGCTCTGGGTTATGTGAGATAATACCCAGTTTAGCTGAGGCCCTGCAGCCTGCTGGGCAGAGCACAGTCTTTTGCTTGTTTGAGCCGGATGCTAAGCCTGAGAGCGTCCATTGTGCTCTCTGTGATATCTACTCCAGCAAGAACAGGGCACCCATGCAATCTGAATGTTATTTGCTCCCAAAACCTCCTCTTTCTTCCTAAACCATGGCTGAAAGAATCAATTAATCTACTACCTCTTCACTGTAGTGTCTTTCCCCCCACGTCTCATCCTCCTTAAGAAAAAAAAGAAAAATCTGTTTGTAAAACTGAATAAGGTGAAGGAAGCGCATGCTATTTTTTTCTAGAATCAGTCAAAGGTCAACCAATATGATTTTTAATTAAATATTCTTTTTTCTTTTTATATATTTATATATATATTTATATATGTACATGCATATAAACAGTATACAAACACACACATATGCATACACACACACACACACACACACACACACACATATTTATGTATATATACATAAGTATGTAGATCATATGCATGTATATAGATCAAACCAACTATAATCTATCTCTGAAAACCATAATGATCAATTTAAGTAAAAAAAATGTGAATAAATAAAACTGTAGTGAAACTGAACGTGACATAATCCAAAGCAACAATGAAAAAAAAGAAAAAAAGATAAGAATTATGGCCTCAGAGCATGATAGGAATGGGGAGAAAAAACAATTCTTAAAAAAATATTTTTATGTTTTCTTCCCAATACAGGTCTTCTTGAACAACAATTCGCCTGCTATGTTTGGTTCAACTTGAAAATCTAAGTATATACAGTAGCAACAGAAAGATGCATTACTTGTGAAAGTTTTAAGTCCAAAAATAAATAAATAATAGTAATAAAAAAAACAATACAATATTCCAACAAATCTTTCCTTGGCTTTTTTTTTGAGGACCTGTCTGCTGTTTGTGATGGTAACACTATTGGATCTTCAGAGGGGAGAGGCCTACATGCATCCTGACTCTTCTCAGTCAGTTGTCGCTATTAATTGGCTTTCCTGTCATTACCTTCAAAAGACAGGCAAAATCTGCCACAATAATCTAAGACATACCCCCGCCCTCGCCCAAAACACGCTGAGAGTAATTAGCAGAAGGTTTAATTGGCTCAAAAATAAAAATCTCTCGCTGAAACTGTACGCCGTTCGTGACAGAGATGCTCGCGCAGTCCCCAGACGATCACGTTAAAAGTGAAGTATTTGTTTGATTGCCTCTCAGCGGAGTATACGAGGCCTCACCAACAACGCAGGTGCACTTTTCAAGTGAAAATCTTTTTCTCACGATTCAGAAGCGCACACTTCTTACTTCCTTTTTTTTTAGTTGAGACGAAGAACGAGAGAGAGAAGGGGTGGAGTTTCTGAAGGCGACGGAAACAAAACTCAGTCTTTGACAGTGACATCAAAGGAGATGGCTTCTTTTGTGTTGGGAGAAGAGGTGCGTTTGAAGTGCTCTCCTGGAAATACTGGAGTGCGGGAACGAGTTCATTGTTACCCGGCTCTGCCGATGATTATCTTCCATAGGCACAGAGCAGTGAAGGGGCCTGTCAGACAGTCAGACAAGTAATGATCTATACACCCGATGCCGAGGTTTCAACTCACAGCAAGACACAGACACGTTCAACATGCTGCTCATTCACAGATTCCCGATAGTAATAGGATTGGAGATACCTTATCATTATCCGTCCTGGTTTTTTCGACCAATACTTGTTAAGAGATGAGGTAGAATTTTGACAACATTTCATTTCCACATTACGTTATTAGTTTATACAAATGTGTCTCCGCACCCTAGCTTTCCTAAATATCCCAAATAGTGGGGTCCAAAAGTCTTGAAACAGCTTGTCAGATAAGATTGAATAGATTATTTGGAATGCATTTAAACAAAAGGAAAAGTAAAAATCAAATCAAAATCTTTTAAAAATATTTCTGAAATATGTTAAAAGTATTCCTGTTCCTGTCATGGCTAATTTTTAGCAGCCATTGCTCCAGTGTCACATGATCCTTCAGAAATTATTTCATTATGCTGATTTGGTATATATAATCTGATATCTTATAATAAGATGAATTCAGACCAACTTTAGTAGGTATCTTCCCCACTCAGGAGACACAAATAGAGGAGCGAGTGCACTTCTGGATTTTGTTGGGCTTTTGGAAAAGAAAGCCTCTGTTGCCTCTGCTATTATTGTACATGGGCAGGCAGTCTATAGCACTGCCTGTAAAATCTTTGCGAGAGGGTCATTAAGGATATTTCATTATCTCCATATTGCCAAGGTCAGGTTGTCCATATATCCAGTTTACAGCTGCTGTGGGAATATGCTGCAAGTGTAGTATAATAGACCAGAAAATGTCCACACCGGGAGTGATGGGAAATCAATATCGGGGCCCAACTCATCAATATAAACCCCATTTTCACAAGCAGGAAGAAGGCACTCAAGAAAAAAAGCAAGAAAAAATAAATTAAATCAAAGAGAAGAAAATATAATAAAATAACGGGCCAGTGTTCATAATGTGCTTTTTGGTTGTTGTGTTGTGTTCTGGGAGCGAGTCATCAGATGAGGGGAGTCGGGAAACTAGGTTTGGGTTGATTTTGCTGTAATCCACCCGTGCCGGATGGAGTCGGTCGTAAATGTTATGCTACACGTGTGTAAATGTGTTACAGTAAGCGTGTACATGGGTCGTGACAATGATCTTTGTTACATCCAACTCTGCCTTCGGACTGATTCATACATCTGCTCTCACGCGTTGTTGTGACACCTGATGTGCGATCGATTCATTCTGAAAACACACTGTACAAACTAAAAACCATAGCACAAGGAAGGGATTTATTTCATCTCATCCCTCAATAATTGCTTTTAAAGTAACATATTTACAATGGATGATATACCTAAAAATACAACCTGCATTTTTCTCCTTTTAAAACCTGCGGAAATGTCATTCCACATAGGTTTGTTAGGGGGTTAAGACAAAGTCAAAATTATCATCTACTAACTGACAATAGGATACAGATGCTGCTTTCTTTATGCATCAGATTGAGTTATTTGCATACGTATTTATAAAACTAATTTTATTAATGGCCTGCAACCCTACCTTAAAGGGTTCGTTCACCCAAAAAAAAGAAAATTCTGTCTTTAATTACTCCCTCTCATGTCGTTCCAAACCCATAAGACCTCTGTTCATTTATGATGATATCAGAGAGCCATCCGACCCTCCATAAACAGCAACACCACTGAAATGATCCCAGATCCAAAAACTTGGTAAAAATATCATTTGTGCAAATGAAACCTAAAAAACCCCCATAATTTACTCTTCTCCCGTGTCATACGTCTTCCACAATTTTAGAGAGTATCTCAATGCACCTGATATGCAAGCTTTAACATCATTTTTAACTACTTTTACCACGTTTCTGGATCTGGGATCATTTCAGTTGTTTGTCTATGGAGGGACAGATGGCTCTTTGAGATCATCAGAAATATCTTAATTTGTGTTCAGTAGATGAATGAAGGTCTTACGGGTTTGAAACGACACAAGGATGAGTAATTAATGACAGAATTTAGATTTCTAGGTGAACTAACCCACTTCACAGCAATATAAAAATATAAAACATGCAGATAAATGTACAGTCAGAATTTATTGCAACCTTGATTTTTGCCTTTCTGTCTGCTATATCCTGTGTGTTTTAATGTTTTGTTTTAAATGTAGGCTTTGAGTTAGTTGATGAAAATGTTTAAATAGTCTAATGTGCAGAAAATCACACTGGCTGTTTAAATTGGAATTTATATGTGAAAGAGACAGAATTATACCCCAATATATAGATTAATGACAATATGATTATTATGCACATAATACATCACAGTTGTGTATTGACACCAAAGGTTTCTCAATAAAAGAAATGGAGTTCCTAGTCAAAATCGTGTAGCCTATGGGTATCTAGTGTTTTTGATGCCTTGGGAGTGAAAATTGATTGTTTGTTCAACGTATGTTTTCACCATTTCCTCCTAAAATGTCAATTTTAGTCAATAGCATCTCACACAGTCCTCAATATGTTTCAAAACCTGCATATCAATATCATTTCCAGTTATCCGATCTGGTTTGCCCCCTTTACACAAACACGGGACCGCTCAAACATCCTGTGAGCGTAAACTGGAAAGTATTTTTCATCCAAATCTGAAGTGCAGCGTGGTTAAACTGTGCAAGAGAAGTTAAATGAGAAGAGCCTGAGGTTGTGTAGGCAGTCTGCACTAGCCTGCGGCACTGTTTGTTTATGCAGAACTCCCAAAATTAAAACGCTACGAAGACGCTCTCGATAGCGAAGCCCAAAAAAAAATTGCAGGATTTGTTTGGGACGCCCAATTCTGACACGTGTCATGGATGGCTTCATGTTGATGAGGGTTAAAGGTCAACTGTATCCATTGACAATCATAGGATGTGACTGCTTTGACCGCGAATGCACTGCGTGGCGTCAGGTCTGATAAGTCAGGGGCTTCGGCCGCGCGCTTTCTTGTACAATACAGCACGACTTCTATTTTACAGAGAATAATGCTCAGCCCACCCTCTTTCCACACACGTACACCCCCATATACACACTGACACAAGCACATTTTTCGCTCTCATCTCGTGCGGAATGCTTATTAACATCCTCTGCGGCATGTTAATGGCTTATTGACCAAATATGGTGTAATGAGGAGCCGAGAGTGGGCTTGTGGTGATCTATGGCGGAGGGAAAGTGGCCCGTGCCGCAAAGATGATGACCTAATTTTAATATAGCGGCACAAGCTGAGAAAATGACCCCCGCTCTGATGACAGCTACTGTGGGTGAAAGCCTCACAGTTACTGTACGTGCCACCGCCTGAAGCTGACCCACCCTTAAACCCCATAACAGCAACCCGACCCCATAAACGGCTCACTCGCGCCGTCTCCGCGCCATTAAAAAAAGTGTGCGAGACAGCAGGCGCAGACAGCAACTTGGCTTTGCCTTTTAAAAGTCACCTTCAAGCGCAAAACCTCGCCATCGACTTAATGCATGCGTTCAAAGGAATAAGGCAAAAGCGGATACGGGAAAAGGGTCTCCGTCCCCCTAGATAACCTTGAAGATGTATGGTGTTTTAACATTCCACACCAGCCCCTGGCTCAGGCATCTTTTAAGCGCATATTTGATCATGGCCCGTACATACTGAAACATTAATACGTTTCCTTTCTAAACAGGCGCTGCACTGGGCTTTTTTTCACTGCCTTCCGGAGAAAAGGGGCTACGCAGACTGTCAATGCATGTTACTGTAGAAGGAGGATGAGACCTGGAGAGGTATTAACATTTCAGAGAAAGGCAGTGGCGTATGTGTGTGTGTTTTATAGAGGGACTATCTGTACTCATTTTTTTCAATCATGCATTATTTGAGTTGAATAATGGAGTCTGGTTTAACTATTCTGATTCATGTTTGCTTGGTCACCTTGACAAAAATAGTGTTTTTATAACCTTCCGACTCAAATTTAGAAAGTCATTGTGCATTATGTCTCATCTTTGCAACAGGAAACTAACACTGGCAGTGTATTTTAAATGTATACTTTATACACATATTATTCATTCAAAGAATGTATGTTTCATGATACCCCAAATGTCTATAAGGACATGCACTCGGAAAAAAAGTAAAAATAAAATAAAATTTCAAATGCAATATGCTAAGTTATTTGTAGTTCTGTGGGCTATATATGGTTAAACTAAACTTAAATGCCAGTTTCAAGAGGAAAGTTTGAATTTAATGACACATCAAATGAAGAAAGAGCATACCCATATTTCATACCTTGAATAAATGTGAACAAATGCCATGAATAATTAATATACACTAAACACAATTTGTGTCAATAACATATATATATATAATTGAAAATGTATTGTTTTTCAAGGTAAAAGCTTTCTTTATTCCTCAAAAAAAAATAAAATAAAATGAAACAAATACATTCAGAAATAAAAACATTAATCATAGAAGAGGTCATTCTATGTATGAACTGCATGTATTAATGTATTTCTGAATAATTTAAAACAACAACAAAAATAAGCGCAACTGACCCTTTAACCACTTCCTGCCTCGATCTACAAGTCCAATCGAGTGTATTTTGAGTGATGCTTACAGTTTTCCTTTCCACACAGTATGTGTGTGTGTGTGTGTCTGTGCATGTGCCTACACGTGTGTTTAGTGCAAGTGTGTGTTCTGCAGTCTCAGCAATAGGACAGGGGCCAGACTGTGGATTTATGTGGCCAGCCGGTGGAAATGACCTGTTTCTGTCATTGGGTGTGTGCCCCATCACGAGAGGCCCTAAACTATATTGGCACAGCTCTGACAGACATGTTTGTCACCCAGTCAATTTGGAAGATACCAAGGCAGCAGTATTATTCCTCTGACAAGCTTCTCTGCCTTGCTTTCTTTCTCCCCCTCTCGCTCCATCCCTCCATCAAATCTCCCTCTCTTCACTGTCAAAGGTAAGAATATGCAGTGATAGCAGGGCTAGCTGTCAAGTGCTTCGTTTAGAGATTGTCATGATAATGTGAAATTGTCCTGAGAGGCCTCTGTGATGTCACTGCAGAGATGAGACATGTTTGCAAAAAGACGGTTTCATGGTTTATAAAGCTAATTTTAAGGGTTATTTACATCAAAAGCCCACGAAAGTGCAATATTTACCTCACAATATCAATTCAGATTAGTCTTAGAACACAAAAGGTCCGAGTACTACTGTACACGGCAACACGTTCTGCTGTTATTGGAACAGTGACATCTACTGGCACGTCTTCAAAACAAATACAACAGGACACAAACTATGGAACAAAGGTCAATTTCATAGAGCGGTTGGACGCTTTTTAACACTCCCACACACAATTAATTCCACCCACAAGTACAGCTAAATTTGTGGGAATAAAACAAGAGCTGATGGAGTTGGTTTTAAAAATAAACTCAAGTTATATAACAACCGCATACATGCCATTGGATTTTTTTCCCCCTTAGACTTTATTAAAAAAAAAAAAAAAAGTTTTATAATTTCTCCATCTCCACCTCAGCGGTCCTGTCTTATATTTAGAACATTCAAGTGGATAAACAACTCCAGAATCTATTGCACAGATAACTTACCAACCTCATCTGTTTCTTTTTGTCAAACGAATCCAGTCTGATCCGTTTTAATTACGGTCATCCGCTAGAAACTCGCAATTAATTTGATTACGTTTTACATTTAAATACTCATCATAATTAACAACTCAATAAAGCCACATTAAGAGGCAACTATTTAAATTAATTAATGATGACGTCTATTTTCACCAAATGATGGGCTTTAATGAGCAAATATGGATGGATGGATGGACGCGATGTGGTTTAATCGGAGAGTTTATGGTTTTGGTTTTAATATAGTGCTGTAAATAGGTTTACACGTTTCACACGTTCGACTCGAAGGCTTTGATGCGTGATAATTCTCCATAATCCACTGAAAGACGTGTTATGCGCGCTCATATTAATTGTGAATGAACCGCGCAGATATGAGCCACGTCGAAAATAAGCAGATAAATGCATTTTTATCAGTTTCCAGTAGTGAGTCTTCTGGGGTCACTTGACTGAACCGAACAGATCCTTCACAGTATCTTTGGCTTAATCCTCCTCTGTGTGGGTTGATCCACGCAAGCAACCCTTCTAGCCCTGGCGATGAATATTTTATGAAGATGTAAACATCTCGCCCTTCCCGCTGTGTAATCACATGCAACGCAATGCAATGAGGGACCATGTTAAAGGGGAAGCGTGCAAACATATCCGCGACGGGGAAGAGATCCATTTTGTCTGCCCACTTCCATTCATTAATGAATCAATGTCAGGTCCCCGGAGAGCCCCTTTAAAAAAGGAACCATAATGCCTCTTTCCCCACGGATGGGCCGGTGTTATTTTGATCTTGAGAGAAACAAATGCTTTTTGAAAGTGCTGTGTGCATTAAAGGCTTGGAGGGAGGGCCGGGGAGTGGATACAGTAATCAGAGAGATATCACATTAGAGGAAGCTGTTGACTGAGACACTATGGGCATGCTTTATGATAAGAGGGGACAGGGTCAGATCAATGGCTCAAATAGAGAGCTCTCACAATTTAGTGTCGGTACGTTTTGATTTTATTATGTTTACTGCGTGTATAAGTAACGGCAGTGCATTAAGGGTTTCCGTTTAATGTATGGCAGGAACCTCCTGCTGTCGCTTAAAGTGCTCAAAAAAGCCAGTCTGGATGTGAAAAGATAAACAGGAAATGGGGGGGGGAAACAATTGAAAGACTAATGATAAAAGACTGAAATGTGGAGAAAATTAATTTCAGTGTTTTATCATGAAAAATAAAGGCAGATTCTCACTATTTAAGTTAGCTATACAGTACATATATTTTCACATGTTTTGCTTCTTGGTTGATGCCAGTTGAAATCCTTCACACTAATAGAATCTTGTGTTTATTTAACTTATTTCCCATTACTGCATGATTAACCTTTATGGTTGGGGTCTGAGAGACCTGAGGCTCTTTTAATATCTCAAGAATTACTAAACATTAAAATATCAAGACTTTTCGTAATCTTATGAAAAGTGATTATAAAGAAAACGCCAAGTTGATAATATGATGTTGTCAATAAAAACTAACTTTCCTTACGCTTGGGCTTTCCGAGACCCTGAACATAAAACATTCTTAATAAAAGCAATGAATCTTCACATGTTAATATTTTTTAAATTGTCTAATTAAGTTCAACTGAATAAATTACTCATTTATTTTTCTTAAATGCGGTTTATACTGACAGAATAGACATGACTACATTTGATTACAATCACAGTTTGGAAGAATCGTCTGTCAGAGGATCACGAAGGATGCTACTATAACTCATCAGGAACCCAGTCTCTCAATAGAACGTGAGCGCTAAAACAATGTAAAGAACACAGTAGCTCTTAAATCTTACAGGAAAGATATTTTATGAACTAAAAACATGCTCGAGCATGCAAGTATATTCAAACATTATACTGTGTTAAAGCCTAACAAATTCAAAAGCTGTTCTCTGTGTAACAGAACGAATGGAAAATACTCAAATGTCACAGTGGTGAGGAAAGGGAATAAAGGCTCAAGCCGTGTGTGCGTGTGTAGTTTTGTTTGGAATTGAACTGCATGCATGTTTTCATGTGCGGGTGTCCTCCTGGCCTGTAAGTGTTGTGAGTGTGCGAGATGGGTTGAGATTTGATTAGCATGCCCAATGCCCATGGGTATGAACAGTGGCTGGAGAAAAGCGTCTCTGTGCTCACCATGCCTCAATGCTCCTGTACACACCAAGTGTGACCAGCCCTTCATTTTAAACAGCCCCTAGCTGCCCACTCCCACCATCGTGAAGAGACCACAATATACTACTCACCTCATCACTGGGCTTTTCTTACAACCACATGGGAATTTAGGATATTGCTTGTGAATTATTACTCTATTCTTTATTACTATGGAGAGTACTATAGTGATTATTCATGATAGGAAATTAATGTTAACCTTAAATGTTACTTAAATCTGGTTTATATACTATAGACCTGAATTATTATATTATTATTACAAGAGAAATTGTGATGTGCTAGTTGCTACTTGTAAATACAATCATTTCAATTATTATTACTTGGCACTATATTTTTTTACTTAATTTAAAAGTTTAAGCGGTCCAGGTTTATGATAGTTTCCCTCCTTTTTGTATCTTTTAATTACAATGTCATGGGATATTGAAATATTTAGTATTCCACAAAATACGGATTTGGAAAAACACGATGGTGAGTAAATGACGACAGAATTTAACTGTTCGATTATTTTGGGTAAAAATAATACAGCAATAAAATATCTTTAAAAAAGTAAAAATACATTTTGACCAGATATCTATATCTATATTTTCATGCCAAGTGTCTCAGAGTGAATATTTCTTCATAACGCAATCATTTAAAGTTAGCATTGTACTCGATACACACATTCATTCCTTCCACTCAAATCACACTGGCAGGTCTTAGCATTGAAAAAGCGCAGTTATTTTCGGACATTTCATCCTTTACACTCATGCCTGGCCTCGGGGCCT
Organism: Enteromius paludinosus; assembly: GCA_032361165.1. NCBI lineage: Eukaryota > Metazoa > Chordata > Actinopteri > Cypriniformes > Cyprinidae > Enteromius > Enteromius paludinosus. Next base: position 11,365,332 of record JAUMHQ010000061.1, on the reverse strand, counting down.
TCCAACTTAAGTGTTTTTGCTGGCCGTAAACGAGCAAGGTTATTTTCACTTCCTAATGGTCACCCACGACAACCGGCTCATAATGAGCACTTGCCACCGAGGATTGTTATTTTCTTAAGGACCAAATTAAAAAAGAAATCCCAAGCAGCCGCATCATTACAGGAAGCCTAGAGGAACTATTTCCAGGTCATTAGTTGGCTCGCCTGGCCTTCCTGCTTCCACCGGCTGGGGAGAAAGGATGTGATGAATTGTGCATCCGTTCAATTTGCGAAGCCACTGTTGTTAATGAGGACTTTCTTCTTCCTTTCACTTTTTCCCTTGCTCAACCAGCCACCGCGCTCGCTATTGTCTTGAGGTGATATCCTCAAAACACACTCCGGATGTGATTAATCCTAATTGTCTCGTTCTCAAAAATAGGAATTCGGCTACTATACTAAACATGCACGAATGTGTCAATGTGCAGCTGCTTAGCATACCTCTAATAACTCAGACGCATATAGACACTGAAATCGCTCTACCACCTCTCAAAAGTCATGAAACGCAGCCTCGCCGTTGAAGAGGTTACATGACAAGTTGATTGAATTAACTTCTAATAGGCCCATTTTGTTTTCCTCAAGTGCTGGGAATGCTGCAGATTGTATCTGTGAGGCTGGAGGCTACAGTGAGATAATCAGGTGTGCCGAATTCCACATGACTTCCTGGAGTTCCCAGCGGTCATGTGGATATCTGATGAGGGCTGACATGTGAAGTATGACATCATGCCAGTGGGTGGCCTATCGGAGGGCTACACCAGTGAGGTCACTGGTCTTCTAATGACCTCCTCAGGGTTCAGCCACAGCTTCCTCTCGCACTCCTCTCGGGCCTCTCTCAAGTCTTTCAAAAATATCCTCTCCTTTTCTTTCTTATTTACTCCAACACCTTTTTTTTCCCGGTTGAGAGAGAGAACTTCCCCCAAAGTCCCTCTCCTCCCCCGTCTCCGACTGGTTTCAGCTTTAACGCTCTGCTAAGCCTGCTTGCTTGTTGGCCTTAATCAAGAATCGGGGGCAGAAGGACAGGGCCAGTGAGCTCCTAAACGCCCAGCAGGGTCTTTATTCTCAGACAGCGTGCGTCTCGCCTCACCCTGCCTGCCGGAGCAGAGGCGAAGGAAAATAAACCCACTCACACATCAACACTCACTGTGTGGCCGGCACCTCAAAGCAGGCGAGGATGCGTAAAGCCTGGTTTAATTCTATATATGGCAATACGCGTCTGGCCAATCTCTAGTATCCAGCACATTTCTGAATAAATGTTTGTGGGCGACTGCCAAAATGGCTGTCAAACATCTCTATTGCCAGGCCCTAATCACCAAATCATACATATTTTCATACAATTGATCTTAGCAACATTGCAGGGTATCAGCATGTCCTAATATTACCTGTAATTCTCCTCACACAAGGCTATGTGCATTAGCATGCGTCTGGCGCCCTTCTGAACGCATAGCCAGAGAGCAAAGCTACGAGCTTATAGAACCGCCACAGGCGCTTTGAGTTCCTCTCAGCCACACATCTCCAGGCCCGCAGCCAGTGCCTGGTCGGGCCGGAGCGAATAGCCATGTTAATGCTTTCTCCCCTGCATGTTCTTCTTTAATATTTAACACAGGTTATTAGACAGAGCGAGCTTGCGACCCCCTGAGCGCCTCCGCGTCGCGCATGAATAACTAATGCACGACTGATTATGTTAATCAGCGATCGCGGGGGCCGAGCGCTGATGACCAGGAGTGTTGCCGTGGTACAGGATGAGAGTCTAATAATCCCAGCATCTCCAAACAGAGCCCCTAACCCATTATTACACAAACAGAGACACTCACACACACACACATACACACAAGCCAAGCAAAAGCACTAGGCCTGACCCAAACTACCCACCCACATCCACAAAGACAGCTCCCAGCTAACACAAGCTTATTTAGTCCTTATGCTACAGGCTTAAAGTACAGTTTTTTTTTATACTGTGTGTAAGGGTATAAACATGCTGCTTTTATTCACCTCAGCCTTTTTATTAAATAGACATATGTGCTCAGAGAGAGGAAGCAGATAGTAGCACTTAAGATATTCAGAAATTGACAAAATGTTCCATTTGGAGACCCTGAAAAATGCCAAGGGATCTTATACAGTAGTTGTAGTACACTCAATGCATGCTCAGCCCTATTTATATTTGCTGTTATTATGATTAGTGTACTCTTTTAGCCTCAAACCAAAAAAAAGTGATTTAAAAAAAAAAAATTTCATTATAATAATCAAAACAAAGGGTAAAACAAACAAAATGATGACAGACAGACAGACAGACAGATAGGTAACATAGTTTGAAAGCCCATTAAACATGCTACCAGTCTGTAATGCACTTTGTGACCATTTCTTCACTCTAACACTCTTATTCTCCAATTCAGACAGTCCAGTGGCCTGAAGACATTCCTTGATGGATCCGCATTAGTCTTATGTCACCTTCCAGGTAATTTCCTGTTCCTGATGCTCTCCACTCCACTTTGCATGCATCACACTAGATCTTCTCCTGCTGCATTCACATCATGTGTGTGAGGGGCCCTGTCAAACCAAGAAGCTCCATCACACTCGAAGGTGCGCTCATCTCGAGTCGAGTTTTCTACAATAACCCCATCCACCGGCAGCGACAGACAAGCTCTGATTTTAAAAGCTTATTGCTGCATGGCAGAGCAAGTAAATGTCTTTTCTTTTTTTCCGCCTGTGCGTTTTTGACCCCCCCAGAGATAAAAGCATGCTCTTGGAAAGCCATCTCTGAGCTGCGAATAGTCCGTGCTCCATTCCCATCCCGAGTTGCTTGGCCTCTACACCATAAAGAATTCCAACGAGACAATTTTGCGGAGCGCTCGGTGAGCTGACAGCGGGTGTTATTAAAGCACAGGGTGCTGACCGCTCTCAAAGTTATTAGAGTGTGTGTGTGTGTGTGTGTGTGTGTGTGAGAGAGAGAGTGTGTGTGTGTGCCAGGCTGAGATTGTGCCTGTGATAGCTCCGCCGGCCACAATGTCCTTCACACCTACACACTCAGAGGTATATTACAGAGGATGTGGTCAGTGGGGATATAGGGCATGAGGGACACGCACATATATACAGACTCACATATTCTCCTGAAGGGTCACTATGGTGACAGGTGGAGGTGTCACCATCTTCATCACTCCCATTAGCACAGCACCAGGCTCAGAGGTGCCTCTTCATCTCTTCTAGGTCTTCTTTCTGGATTGGTCAGCAGCTTGGACATGAACAGTAGAGTCCAGGGTGAGACCAAAGCAGCAGACCTGGGATTTCACAATGTTCATGTTGCCATGACGACATTTAATATTGTGATGCACCTGTTCTGTACTAAACCAGACTAATGGAAGAAAATATGCAGCTGTAAAATAAGATTTTCTTGGTTTGTTTACTCTAGAACTTGCTATTTAGGCATGGTTCACCCAAATATGAAATTTCATGAAAATATGAACATTTCTTTTACTAACTCTCATGTCATGTAGGGTAAATTCAATACAATTATGGTACTGTGTGATTTAAAACAAAACAACAACAAAAAAAACACAAGAGTGTGTGTATATGTATATACACACACACACATATATACACATACATATGTTTATAAATTAATTTTATTTGACTTATTACAAACTAAGTAATGAATGAATAAACAAGGGTGTAACTAATTTTGGATATTGTGTCTTGCTATAAGAGATATCATATTAAAGATGTTCTCCACATAGTCATCACAAAGAAAAAAAAATCTTATTACAGTATGTATAATTAGAGAGGCAAAAATCAAGGGATTCAATGGGAAAACTTTAGAATAGGGAACACATTCACCAATAACTAAGAGTTTTCCATCAATAATCTACTAATTTGCTGCTCATTAATAGTTAGTAAAGTACTTGTTAAAGAGGTCATGAATCAACAGGTCAAAGTTGCCTTTAACTTTTGATGCATAATAATTAATTCTGCTCTAAAAATATTCTATAAGTTTCAGAACTCACAACTTTTTTGCCACTTTATGATATAATAGTGTGGCTAAACACCCCAGACGAAGATCACCTGCTTTTACGTCACTGCCTGGTTAGCTCGACCCACCAATTCACGCATGTAGTGTAAATAGCAAGCATTTTTTAAACATAATACACAGTGTCCATCTCTGAAGGATGCACGCTGTTAAACATACACAACTGTCTATATTTAACTCAACTGCAATGCATGTTTAAACAGACTATTCTGATGAGGGGGGTCAAAACAGAACAGAAAATAGCTTCTAAATTATGTTTTCTGATGTAAAAATCTTGATAACTTTATAAGTGGACCTCAGAGAACATTACAAAATAATAACAATAACAAAGACCCCTTTAAGTTCAGGTATTATGTTGAGTTAAGGGATCTACAATATATTGCAGAATAAGGCTGTAATATGTGTCTAATAAGTACTATAAATAGCCAATATGCTAGTAATATGCATGCTAACAAGCAACTAGTTAATAGTAATAATTAGACCTTAAAATAATGTATAAAAGATTAATTTGAGTAGATATGAGCTGTACTTCTACTGTAGGTCTATTACCTATAGCACATAGAAAACCGCTACCCAGGGCATTTCCAAGAGGGTTGCAACGTGTACTGACTTTTCGTAAAATCTCAGTTAAATGGAAATGACGTGATATGTTCGCAAGTTGTTGTGCTTCCCTCCACAACTGATCAACAACCAGGCTTCTCTTAGCTGGAAAATAGGAATCAAGCAAATGAGTGATGACCCTCTTCTGAAACCGTGTGTATTTGTGCATGTATGTGTGTGCATTTTTGTTCTCAAATGAGGGGAATAGTGAGGCTTCAGGCCCATCAATCTGGCCGTTCCGCTCTCTCTCTCTCAATCTGTTTCAGGTATGGCCTGACGTGACAGCGTGTGGGACCTTGGCTGTCCATTCATCACGAGCAGAAGAAATAACAGGACACCTCTGGTCTGTCATACTAGATTAGTCTGTGGCCTGTAACCACTGGCCTTAATAGAGTCCCCATTCGCTCAGCTCAAATGTCCACTGGACCACCTCTATAACCCCTGGGGAAGGATAGAAAGAGTCGGTCTGAGATTGTGTACATCCAAAATAAGCGTTCAGAAACATCATTAACGTACATTGTTTAATCCACACCTGCAGGTTTCTGTTCTGTTTGAAAGCCTCGGTCAGGTAATGCTCTGAGGTGAATTGTGGGCTGTCAGTGTCCCCATGTACCGCCTGATGGCCCATCAGTGGCTGTGAGACCTCTCCACTCAGCCCTGTCAGGCGCTAGTATATCCCTCACTCCTCTTCTCTGTCCCAAGGGCTGCATCCAGCCCTCAAAATCAATGCTGGGCAATCTATAATATTCCTTAATTGGTGATTAGCAGGTACTTTGTGGATCACAGGTCCTGGCTGGAAAATTAGCCTCTGCCTTTAATAAACGTTTGACCACATGTCACTGTGGAGGTGTAATAGCTGCTGGAGAGGTTAGCTGTTAGCTTAGCGCTCTCTAACTATCTGTCTGTCTCTGTATCTCTTTCTCTCGCATTGACCTTTAGATGGTTTCCGAATTTTTTATGTGTTTGTGGTGTTCACGACAACAAGGTTCTTGTGCAAACTTTTGCCCAGATTCACAACAGCTGTGTACATACATGTATGCTTATGAATCTGAATTATTCGTGCACACAGCCTTCAAAAATAGAATATATTGAGCTAGAACAAATTAAATATATATATGTATATTATGAGGCCAAGTCTCAAAGGAAGGATTTTTGAGCACAAAATTTTATCCTCAATTTATAAAAAAAAAATATGCCGTGCACGAGACCCATTGTTAGTGCGTGATAAAACATAACAAAAGAAGTGAGGCAGTATGTGAGATGTTATGTAGTATATATCTCCTTCTTTAATTCTGGATCAATAAAATGTAGTTTTGAGTCTCAGACTTTAGTAAGCTAGTCACAACAACAGTCATTTAGGCTTTCTCTCCTTCTCTTTCTTCTTCCCCAAGCTTTCTCACACAATGCCAGCTGCGTATCTCTGCACATCCTCTGTTTTCACCGTTAATGAAATTCAGTCGGACAACAAAACCAGAAACAATAGAGCAGAGACCATCAACAAAAGCCAGCTCTTGCATCTGCTTATCACCAACACCACTGCCATTGTCTCCAGACGGCATGCGCTGGCAACGCTGGTGCTTCCTCCTTTCCAAAACCGATCGACAATAGTCAGCGAACAAAACAACACGAGGCTGAAAATACTGGCGATTTGAGCTGCTTGTTTACCTGTGGGTCCTAAGGGGAGGAAGAGGAAAGGAGAGGAGGAGGAGGAGGCCCACAGCGCGGGTGCCTGTGGCAGGCAGCGAGCGAGAGCGTGGCGTTGGGAGCCTGACCCTGGCGCGGCGCTCATTGTGTAGTGCGGCAGTGTAATGAGGCCCTGTGTGGATATTGATATGACAGAACAAAAGGCCAAGGTGCAGTAAGGACAGCAATCCACACGTTTCACACCATTTGTTTTTCACACCGTATCCATCACATTAATGGGTCACCTTTCTGTGACAGCTCATGATTACCTGCTTACCCATGGAGAGAAAGAGGGAGAGAGAGAAAAAGACAGAGACGGAGAGAGTGAGAGAGAGAGAGAAAAGGTATTGGGTGAGAGAGAAAAATGGGGGGTTGAGGGAGAAAAGAGATGGGAGACACTGAGACACTTGGGGAAGCATAAAAGAGGGAATAGATTCGGAGAGGGCTTTTTTATAAGGGGGTAAAGGGTGAGCATAGGTTGGAGTGGGCTGAAGAGAGGCAGGGGGAGGGGAGGGATCTTGTACCATTTTTTAAATTCTTTCATGAAGATTGGCTCGGGCCCTGTCACCTCTTCCTGCGGGGTGAATTTATGACAGGTCAGTGTGCCACCCAGCCTACTGATGGATGGAGAACATCACAGTTTATTTGGGGCAGAAGTGGAAAACGCTAGAGCCATTTCCCCACAGCCCCCCGTGCAGCCTTTAAAAAAAGATCATCATGGCGCCCAACATGGGGCTGAGGGTCAGCGTGAGGGGGTCATAATCACTCATACGACAGAGCAGGGGTGAGACAAATTCCTACATCTCCGTTCCTTAATCCTGCCACACAAAGGGGAGCTCTTAACAAACGGACAGAAGCCCATTCAGCCACACAACATTTAAAATAAGTCACATTGTCAGTTATAGTGCCATGATTCAAATCCAATTAAAAAAAAATTTAAAACAACAATAGCAATAAACAGCCAAATAGCAAGAAATCATTTGACAATTTTGAAACTTGCAAGAAAAAGACAAATTGTGAGATACAATCCTCATTGAGAGAAATTGTCCGTATTTGTCAAATATGAAATTGCAATTATGAGAAAAAGTAAAACAAAACAAACAAACAAAAATAAAATGCATATATAGAAAATTGTGATATATTATGTTGCAATTTTATGTATATAATATTATATAGCAATACAAAAAAGCTATTTTTTATATTTTACTAGTAATTATAAAACATAATTATGGCAAATAAAGTAGAAACTGTGAGATGCAAACGCACAATGAAAGTCACAAAGCTACTTTTATTTATTTATTAATTTATTTATTTAGAAGGGGGTTACATTTAATTTTTTTTTTTTCCGTTGGGACATACATTGCTCTACAGGTCATAAAAAAAAAAAAAAAAAAAAAAAATCCTGATGTGTAGTCGCATCTGGGACCTTTTATTATTATTTTATTTATTTATTTCAGTGACACCTTGTAAACATTATCTGACTGAATATGGTGATTGTTAAACTAGGAAATCCCAGAAGATGGTATATATCAATATAGGGCTATTAGTAGTTAGCAATTAATCGTTTCACAGCGCTATACATATATGTATATATACACATGTATATATATACTGGAAATAACCTTGCACAAGAGTGTCTGATGATAAATGTGACTTACACAAGCATTTTGCAAGAGTTCAAGTGAGAAACTCAAAGATTGCTTCAAGACTCTTGAAGGTAATTGCACCCTTTTCCTCCAAGCCTTTTTCTGCCGATTAGAACGGATCTAAAAAGGGGAAAGCCATGGATAAAAAAAAAAAAAAAGGTATTCATCTCAATTGTGGGATGCGATGCTGGAATGGCTCACTCTCGCTAGTTTGTCCAGTGTTTCCTCATCGGCGGGCAACAATAATTGGCCATGCATGGCTCATTGAGCGATGCACATGGTCTCACACGCTGCATTCCCGTTTGCTTTGATGCCTTTTATAGTTGCTTGCTGAGCTGAGGCAATACGGGCCCGCCGCTGATGCCTCTGCGCGAGCAATACTCTTGCGCTAATCGTAAAACAAGCATCAATTTCCCAGACACACATTCTGATGAGAACTGCGACGAGAGGTTATCATTCCACGGCCCAATAATATCATCTCCTTCAAAACAAACAGCAGTTATGGAGTGTGCCAGGAGATATCTCGTAGTCTGATGTATGTTGCGTTAAGGTTGCTTTGTGTTTGTTTACTACTTATTTCTGCTCAAATCCGCTTATGCTATCATTACCGCTCTTTTGTTCCTTGTCTTTCCCCCACACTGCTACCTTTTTAGGTGAGTCGCTATGTCTTATTGATCTTTCGCTGTTCCCAGAGACACATTTGTTCTCCATCTCCATATCTCGCATCACTTAGAATAAGCACTTTGGTCTGGAAAAGTGACAGCACAGCGCAATGTAGGAAGCAGACAGGATGAAATTGTTCTATATGGTAAAATAAAGAGTGTAGCTCATGGTAAGTCCAATCTCAGCACTTCAGTCTGGTGCCAGGAGAGCATAAAAGAGCCATCAGCAGGGAAAAGCCACACCACATTGTCCCCAAATTAAAAGTCAAAATGTCATCTTTCTTCCTAATTGCCTGGGTAGATTATTGGATTCTGCAGAAAACACCATTGCATGTGCACTTTATTTGCTCATCTGTTGCTGTAGTCGTAGTCCACTAGGACTTCATCCTGAGCGTGAATGCATCAATGACTGACTGGTAAAAACAAAGAGGAGAAAGACCTCAACCAATCGTGTCGCTGACAAATCGGTAAAGCAGGGCCCTGGATCTCAAAATACTGTGATTTCCTGACCTGGAACAGAACATCTTTTTTTGTAAAAGTATAAAAAATATACAGTTTTAACAGTTATGAAAGCATTAGGTATGAACTATTGCAGCAACTATTAATCAAGGTTCAATTTAATATATAAACCTAATTGTTCATCAAATATCAATGCTAATTTTAATTTTCAGTACACCTTATTTTATATGTAATTTAATTATAATGTATCAGATTAAATTAATGTTAATTTCTACATACAATATACTATATATATATATAAATATATTTTTTTTTTTTATTTTATTTAATTTTTTTTTTATGTGCATTAATTATTGTTCATTGATTTTTAGGATTTTTTACTATTATTTATAACTTTTGTTGAAAGACAAAATCTTATCCAAAAATGACCAACAACTCGAAAAGAAAAGAAAATCGCACAAAAGAATGGATATTCATTCGTCAAGAGATGTAAGATCGCTAAAGGCCTGAGAGACACGTATAGTCAGAAATGAACACTTAAATTTGAGTTATATCTGTAAATCTATATTGTGCCGAGCAGGTGTAAATCAGCAAAGAGGGAGAAAACCGTCTGACAAGTTTTGCCATTAAAAGATAATTGTAATCAAGGTGCAAGATGAGCAGTGAAGAGGAGCTGGCAGAGAGATGGACAGCCACAGAAAGATGGATTGTTTTAATTTGCGCCAATTAAATTGAAGTTCATCGGATCATCTTCCTCAATCTTCATGAATACTTTATTTTCAGACTGCTATGAAGCTATTAAAAAGAGTGATTGAACCCCAAGTCTAAGTATACCATATTTTATGTTGGACCGTCATTAAGGACTTTTTGCATGCATGCACTTCACCCTTTTGTGTATAATGAGTTTTGTTGATGCAGAATGGCTGAAATGGGAGATGGAAAGGAAGATGAAACTTATACAATATAAGATCTACACCGAGTCAGGCCTGAATCCCTCGGCTGGACTTTTCATTTCTGGACATGCTGAACGCATTGAAGCTTCCTCAGGATGTTTGATTTAGTGAACAGCTGCGAACGCTACTTAGATGTACATTATAATGTTTTCCATGTTGGTGCCAAATGTGCAATTTACGCTTTTAACATTCTCATGGACCAAACAATTTAACACAGCTCTGTTTCCGTCATTTGCATTTTGAAATAATTTGCTACCCATGTGCGCACAAGTCATGCATACCACACAAAAGCACACGCTTTCAACACAAGCTTCAAATATGTCAGCACAAAATTACCCATGTGTCGCTAAAATATAGGCTGTGGGCTTTGTGAAGACAACTTTATCACTTGCTCGATTATAGTTCCTAGACAGGTTATTAATGATTCAGACTAAATGCTGGTTTGTTATGTAATGTGTTGTTTATGGCCTTACCATAAAAAAAACCTCTCAGCATGGTTTTGGATGAAACGTTCCTAAACTTGCCTGAAATTAAATATTCAAGGGAATAAACAAAATAGATTTTACTTTGATCCTGCAAAACCCAACACTTCAGGCACGGCACGCATCAGATAACCACAATTTTTATTTTTTTTTAGTTTACTTCTACTCCTAAATGTCAAACATTAACTACAGATGAAGAAAACATTTGGTTATTTGCATGGATAATTTAAGCAAGCGATAAAAGTGTATTTTTTTCTGTGCGTACTGCCTTAACTGAAATGCAATGCAGTGGCCGTTCTGCAGATCTTCAAAGGTCAACAGCCACGTTGATGCTTATCGAGTGTGATCTAAAAACAAAGCTTCGATATATTCAGCCTAATGTGAAATTTTTTATTTTGGGGGGGGGGTAGTCACACACTCAATAGACCAGAAACCAAGAGTATTTAAGAGGAGGCTATCGGGTATTGGCACGTGTAAATTGGTGTAGTAAATCACAATTTCATACGCAGGATATGCATGAACTACCAAAGCAGCTAGCGGCCATGTTCATTCCTGGGCCAAACGAACCCCAAGGCTCTGGAGATTAGCGTTTTGCTGCTTTTTGGCAACCTTGACTGCGTAACCTTGCTAAGGCCAGATTAACATTTAGGCCCTGGAAGTAAAGAGTCAAGACGCCTTAAAGCATGTTACATTTCAGCCTGCTGCCTGCCATCAGGCCAAAACAAATTCTAATGAAGGCCCTCGCTGAGCTGCCTGATCACTGGAGGAGAAAAATATATTGCAAAGCATGTTGGGTGTCATTCAGGATGCAAATGGGTTTATATGATATGTTGCAGTAGTCTGTACTAATCAGCATTATTATCGTTAAGGAAAACAGCATAACAAAATTGTTAACTAACGTGTAATAAAGCTACATTTTCATGATTCAATATCTATATAAATAACCTTTAAAAACATTTTTTTTTTTTTTCTTCCAGTAATGCCATTAGGGGCTTTCACACCGGGTCTTTATAGGATCTAGCCACTATAGGGCTGAGCACTACATTTTCAACATAAGCTCGCCAACAGCAATGTCACCATTCAATAATGTTAACCACTTGAGGAAGGAGAAGTGCCCGTCATCACAGTTGTAAACATGTAAACATGTCACAGCAACTCCTGGGAAACTGTTGCGCAGAAACCATCCTAGATTTGATCTTACGATAATTTCTCCGATATGCATCACACAATGAGCGTACGAACAGAAATCGCGGGTCTCTCTCAAGATGTGAAATTTATGAATGGCAAATAATCTTGAACTTGCACGCAAATGAAAGGTTTCAGTTCTCAGCTTGTAAACGACTCCCAATTAATGTCATTAACATCTGAAATATCCCCAATCATAATTTAGAGCAGCGAGCTGCAAGAACAGCTTATATTTTTAAAAACCTGCAATACTCTGACAATAAAAAGTGCGTACGTCTGCTCAGACCCTAATGTGACGTTAAGCACTTTTCAACGTCAAAGACCAATTTTATAAATATGAACGTTGACGTGGATTGAAGAGTACACACACTCTACGATCAAATCTGAGCGTATGCATGCTTTATAAATGAGGCCCCTGAAGACTTTCCACTTTTGTGTGACGTATGCATTAGATGTGGAGCCAACGCTCTGTGGGCATGTTCCCAAAAGATGTTCCTATAATTAAGATCAAGGTAAAAGGAAGGTACTTCCAGTTATATGAGCTGTGAATGTTCCTCCAGTGTGAAAGCCCTTATTGAAGAACCATTTTTTTAATTCCCCAAAGAACCTTTGAGTAAACAGTTTTTAAAAGAACCATTTTTTTCTTAGTGTGAAGAACATAGTTTTTCTTCTTCTTCGTGGAATAGAAAAGTTCCACCAATGTTAAAGGTTCCTCGTGGAACTTTAACTGAAAATTAATAAGCTTTATTTTTTGGCATGTAGATAGCAATTACACGAGGCTGTCAGAAATTCAACAGCATTAAACATTTTTAAAAGCGACAAAAACTAAATTTGATATGAAATTATTCAATTCAAGCAAATTAAATAAAATGTAATTAAATTAAATAAAAAACAACAACCCTGATGTTGTTCAGGTGGCCACACCTATCATTGCAGAGTTGCTTTTGGCGATACCGTGCTGGTTTTACAATATTGGAGATGAATAAGGATTCCCATAAACTTTAATAAAACATAATTATATGACTCCTCCAGCATATTAACCAAAGAATTTGCTTTAAACCGGAATCTTATTGGCATATGTAATTGTGGTGTTCTGAACCAGGTGTGATTTTGCCTCCCTAAAGAAGTCCTGGGCTTGTTATTGCACCTCTTTATCCAGATCGGAGTGGGGTTGTTAATTAGCTAGACCTTGAATTAGATTATTTGCATGTCTGAACAAGGGGTAAGGTATTAATGCTCCCTCAAGACACGCTGTAATAACCTCTTCAGTGGCTCCCTGGTCCCTGTGGAGCCGAGCGAACAGGAGCCAGACAGCCAGCCAGTGAGAGAGAGGGGGAGAGAGCCATTTCATCCAATTAGCTGTGGATTATGCTGCCCCTCTCCCTTTGAATCCTATTTGCTGTGATAAGGTGTTCTCCTGAAAGGGCCAGGCTGAGCTCGAGCTATCCAGGGAAATGATTAATTCAGAAACCCCCAAAAATTAAAATGCAGTGGCTCTCACTCCACATCCACTGACATGTAAGGAATAAGGTGGAAGATTCTGCGCCGAAATCAATGCAGGCACCAAACGGGGCAGCTAAGGATGGCAAGAAGCCGGCCAGGAGGAATATATTCGACAGAATCTTGAAGCTTCACAACACATTATATTCAACATTTCCAACGGCAGGCGGATGTGGGGTGTGGTGTAATGGATGATGATCTTGAATTATTCAAGTCTTCTCTGAGCTGTGCGGGAAGTGTTCTCAGCAAATTGTGTTGCTTCAGCATCAGTAGCTTGCCAGTGATATTGAAGTTTTCTCGTTCAAGTCGTGATGTTTATTCATTGTTTTCCTGCTGGGATGGGGGCAAAATCTGATTTACACTCACAATTTATTCAGCAATATGAAACATAATACACCCTTCACTTCTAATCCTGCTTTGAAAGCAATTTACGCAAACAACTTTTCGGCCTTTTTTATTGTATTATTGGTAATTATGCATATTTATTTATTGACTAGAACAGTTCTATCCACTTATTCCATACATCCATTGCCTTATTCACTCATTTATAACAAAACATTTTTACAATGGGTGGATAAAAGTGAAAGTGTTTAAAACGTTGTTAAAATGTTTTTTTTGGAATGCACTCATAATGCACTGGCAGCCGTCCCAGTGACAGCTTTTGTACCTTCATTTCTAAGAGTGTATATATTTTAGAAGACTTACTGACCTTGACAAACAGTTCGATGCTCTGCTTGGATCTTTCTGTAATATAATCTAATATAACTAGAAAAACATGGTGACACCAAGGTTTTGGGTTCGATTCCCAGGAAGTCTTTCAAATACACAAATGTAAATGTCTTACACATTTTAAAACCATTTTCTGATTAGCTACCTCTCTCTGCCGTTGTAAGTCAAAAATGTTGCCAGATCCCACTCATAGACCACACATGTCACTTTTTAGCTGAGAAGTGTCCTCCACAGACCTAACAGAAGAATGTGTGGAGAATCTAAAGTAAGCGGTTTTTATATTTTAAAACCCCTTTGACGCCCCACAAACGATGTTTAAACACCCTGCACCTAGGGTTTAATTAAGTCCCTCTAATCGTGTTCCAATCGTGAGCCTGGACGGATGGGCTGGAATTCCTGATGTGCATTTCTGTCAGTCTTAATTGGATAATTGATTGCCAATTTGAACCTGGCCACACACTGCATACACAATAAAGAGCTTTGGCCATGTTCCTTGAGGATTCATTTTCCGACCAAATAAAGATGCTGCTTCGATAGGCAGCAGCAGTCATCCACAGTATAAGGCCAGTCTTCAGAAAAGATTTCTTTCTCTTGGCTAGTTATGCTGAATGGCCAGGGCGGTTGGATTGGAGACCACTGTTAACACGTCATTATATCGTCCATGCAACCACAAAACAAATCAGAATAATAAATAATCTCTCAGATAGCTCAGCTATTGCATTCGTTAAGGTCTTAAAGTGATAGTACACCTAAAAATAACATTTATTTGATCAATTATTCACACTCGTGTCATTTCAAACCTAAAAGACTGAAGGTACACTTTTGGGGCCAGTTTTACAAAACAGCGCCAATGGGAGAGGAAATATCTACGGGTGGGTGATTTGCTAACGTTGCACAAATTAAAGAACACAGATGCAACATCTCATTTACATATCGGCCAACACAATATACCAAGTGCTGCGCAAGTTAGCATAGTTGCAAATAAAGAATAAAGAAGCCTCAGTATGTTGAAAAGAACCAAAGACCAAGCAATGAAGGTTTGCCAGAAGTTATGATAGACCTCAAACATGGGGTGTACCGAGCAGCAACAATCGTTCGACTCTGCTGTTGCTTTGAGAAATTTTCATGACAGGTTTTCTTTGAAAACGGAGCAGAAGTAATTAAAGTAAGTTTAATTTTCCTACTGCTTTATTGAAGCTAGCTACAATTGGTTACGGTGCCTTCAGGTTTCGTCGCTACGCATACGTCATCGGAAAGAGTGGTCTGATTGGTTGTAGATTCGTCCAGTAGTATACAGAGGTATCTGATGGACGCAGGTTAAGCCCGCCTCCCAGAAGACGGGTAGTAAGGTAGCTTGGCCAGACTAAGCTCCTATGACCTTTAAAGTCGCGGAAGCCAGGCTAGCACAAAATAGCTTAAGACATGCTTTTTTTGTGGGGACGTTAAATAATGGCGCAAATGGAAGTAATTTGTCCAGCACAAAAGTGGGATTCATTTGATTAGACCCCACCCATACATTTGCCATATGCCATACCATACAACAAAAGTCCATAGTATCCAAAATAAGACTTAACCCTAATGACTTTTACAATTAAATCAAATGTAAATCAATCAATCAGTCTTTTGGGTAAACTGTACATTTAATTTTTGACAAATCCACCCCAATTCACTTCGGAGCACAAGGTCATGACATGCACACACTTGCAAGCTGCTTTGCTTCTTGTAATTACTGGAGTGGATTACCGAACCACTTGCAATGCAGTAATGCTTTTTCCATGTTGAACCAAAGGGCCTCTTGAGACCATGAGGCCTATCACAGATATCCTGACAAGGAACAGATGTGGGAAACCTGAACACGCACACATTTCCTATGTGTCAGATCGATATCTTCCTGACACATGGGAGTGGTTACACACTGTTATGTTCATATTTAATGACAGTCCTCATTTGATTAAAAAAAACTACTTCCAGACATTTTTAAAATGTGCCAGACAGTGTCTTCTTAACTTCAGTTTGACGCTAATCAATGTATAGCTCTGCCCGGGAAAGTTTTCACGAAAATATCAGAGCACTTAAGATATTTGACATTCTGATTATGCTCTGTGACATCGATTGGCTGACATGTATGGACTTTCTTGGATGAAATGCTATTTGAAAGTGAAAGTGAAAAGGAAAACAATTCCTGTTGGCTTTCAGAACGACGTAGCTCATTCTGTAGTTCCCCATTGACTGGTCCCGCTCGCGACATCCAGTCTACCAAATGATCTTTTCATTATTTACTCGATAAACCAGTGAGTCCATTCGTCAAGTGTTTTGTTGGACATTTACTTAGATGGAAAAATATGAGCATTGAATCAAAATTTGTCAGGGGCAGATCGATGGAGCAAAGCAGAGCAAAACAACTCCGTATTAAGAACAGAAACAGACAAGAAAAACTTTTGGGATTTATTTGTTTACTGTTCTTCTTGTGATTGTAACATGAATGAGGAGCCATAAATGTGTTGATCCATGCAGATCCAAAACAGGATCTACGCTCAGACGTTTGACCCATAAATAACAGTTGTGGTAGACTTCATGAATGTGTTTCTGCCTCTGCAGCAGAACATTTGTACAATTTTGGTGTTTGCTAATCCAAAACTTTCTTGGGGTTGATTACTGGCAAAAAAAAAGTCAGTTATATTCTGTCTGCAGCACAAACAGTTTTGGCATACTGTACACTGTCCTGAACTATTAGGAATAATTCACAAAAAAAAAAGTCAAATTTAAACCATTGCTTCTGTTATATAAATAACAGGCCATAATCCATAAAACTGCTTCGTCCCTCCCCTTGATAATAAATAAACCTGGAAAGTGAATAAACCAGATTTAAAATCAAGATGCGGACAAAAATATGGACTTTTTCACTAGATTTCACTTGTAAACATTGCTTGATTTGTGAATATATTTCTTGCTGATTCACGTGAGGCCATTTATTTCACTGGAGAAACCAATATTATTGATACAGGCATTTTTGACAGAAACAATGATTTGAATTTCAAATTACAAATGCACTTTTTTCTTCACAAGATGTTGATTCTTTATGTGTGGATAAATTGTGATGTTTTTTATAAGCCATGTGGGATGTCATTCTGATGGCACCCAGTCACTACAGAGGATCCAGTTATGAGCAAGAAATGTAATGATGAATTTTTCTAAATCGGTCCCTCACCTGCACTCATCTACATCTTGAATGGCCTGAGGTTATGTTTTCAGCTAATTTATTTATTTATTTATTTACTTAATTTTGGGGGTAAACTATTTCTTTAATATTAAGAGGTAGAGGTTTATTCACACAGTGTTCGAGTTGTGTCAAAGTATTTTTGTCCTCGTTATTGTTGATAAATCCTAGTTCTAAGTTAAAAGCATATTTTACGATAATCAGTGAATTGTGTGCAAACACTAAGCAATGAAGATTTACATATCTGTTCTAGGGGTGTTTCTATATTTTCTGTGATTTTATCACTATTGATTATTAGACCACTTTTTACTGAGTGTTGTGCTTCAGGATTGCAGTGTACAGCTGACTCCTAATGTTTTTGATATTCAGCATGGTCAGTTCACAGCAGATAATATGTTTTAACAAGTTTAAAGTGATTTCTACCCTTTATGGCCATTTTTACTTTAATAAAGTCTTTTTTTGCATCTAAAGTGGCATTCAGATATAGCCTATTCACATGTATTGCATGACATGAATGCATTTAACCTGCAGTTACAAATGTGTAAATGTTTTGATCTTTGGATCCTAATACTCTGAGTACTCTAAATATTTGAAATTATTTCAAAATATATATTTTAAATGTAAAATTAAAAACCACCAGTTAGTGGCAGGACGTCGCTGTCATTAAGTGAGTCATTGCGATTGAACCGAATCATTTAAACGGTTGATTCATTCAGAAACAATACACTGTCATGTTGCTCAGAGACTCGAAACAGTGCTGTAGCTGTGTTTGGGACCTTTTCTTGTTGTTGTTGTTGGCGAAATAGTGCAACATGAAAGAAACGTAAGTCTATTAATAACATCTTGTTTATTGAACATTGTATAAAATTCAATATGAGAAATGAATCTTACTTGTATCGTACGTAGCATGGGCGTAAATCCCGGGGGGGACAGGGGGACATGTCCCCCCCGATCCGAGGTTTGTCCTCCCCCAAAATCATAAAAAAAATCGCACTGTCTATTATGAAAAATACATGTATGTATACCTAAAAAATAATTGTGTAAACAGAAATTCAAAAGCAAAAAGTATTTTGAAATAGTTGCGCTCCCCCTCCCTTTCCTCACAGTGGTTTGGCCCACTGCCTACTATTACCAGTTCATCTCACCTACGCTTCACAACGTCAGGTATGTGTCTGCGGCTCTGTTCGTAGTTGTTGAACTCCAGTTAGTAGGGGATTTTATTCACTTTAAATAAAGCCATTCTCTTTGATGTAGTTGATGCTGATTCTTTAATAAATTAGTTGTGCCAAAAATTCTGATTACAGATGTCATTTTCCATGAATCTGCTATGTTAGCGATTAAAAAGTTACTTATATATTTAACGTTAGCTTGTTTACAAAAGCGTGTTGCAGTGAACTGCAACTATCACGCCAAAGCCGTTTCCCATGCATTATTTTATTTGTTGCAACTTGGCATGATGTTAACATTAACAGCAGACATCCCAAGTCTCCGGGAAGTTCCAGGAGTCTCCCGTATATTGATAGTAGCTCTCTGATGCCCGCAAATTGTATAAAATATCCCGGAATCTTGACCAAGCGGGCAAGCACGTGTACGCGTGACAATAATGTCTGCATCGAGCATCTTATAATGCGCGCCGCGCACAAGACGGTGTGAAGGAGAGGGAGTGAGAGAGGCAGTGCTTGCATGTGAACTGTGTGTGTGTGGCTGTTCATAGCGCGTGCTAGACATAGAGCATCCTGATTGGTTTACTAAGCAAAATAAGCCAATCAGCTTTCAGTGTGGGCGGGCTTTTATTTCTTTTCTCGGGGAGTGAAGTTATCAGTTCAGTGCAGTAGCCTACGAGATTGTTGTGGCAGAGAGAGAGACTCGACTGTAAACAGCATAACAAACATTGCTATAGTTTTGAAAAAAAAAAAAAAAATCTGGCTTTTCATTAAACCAGAGAAAAACTTTGAAAATAACCATGACGCAGTCTCCATGCTACAATAATGATAGAACCAAAGTCTTCTACAGATTTGACTCATTCTTAAAAGTACAAGTTAAATGAGTTAGGTATGTCTCCCTCTAATAATTACTTGCTTAAAATTGTCCCCCCCCTAATGTGAAATGAGATTTATGCCCATGCCTACATCTGCTCTGTTGTTGCCTATGATGATTGTGGGAATTGGCTAGTTTCAGTCTGAAGAAAATGCGCCGATGTCTAATATAACCGATACGATTTGTTTCAGACAGTGTAAATAGTTAGTTGATTATAAACGGTTTCAGATTTCTGCTTGAACAGCACCTGAAGTTCAAGTTCATACAGTGAAATGACCCGGGAGGTCAAAGCCCCACTTGAACATTTGCTAATACTGTAGTTTTCTCTTTGAGGGATTTAGTGGTATAAAAGCTTTCCAGTCCTCTGAGGAAAGAGAGAGAGAGAGAGAGAGAGAGAGAGAGCAAAGCACTTTTCCGCCACCATTTGTACTGAGTGAAGTTTCTTTGGAGTCTCCTTGAGACAAGTGACCAGAACGGTCCAAAGTGAAGGCCTTATCAGTCACCCACACAATGGTGCCACCCCATGAATTATATTGGAGGGGGGAGGAGGAAGCCACAGAGGGGCCTTGCGCAAACCGGCCGCATTGTGGACCATCTGGGTGACAATAAACACCTCCCCATTCGCTTTGCTCCATCATTCAAGGCCAAGATAGCAGATCTGGACCTAAACTATAGCTCACTATCAGTACTATCACTGCCTGACCTGGCAAAGAGATGGAGGTGAGGCTCAAGGATATCTCTCACTGGAGGGGCAGGGGAGGCGGCGGTGTTAAGAAAGTGATTATAGCCATTCTGTTGAAGATGGAGGTGTTTTTGTGTGGAACAGAGGATGTGGCTGAAACAGATAAAAAGAAAATAGGAGCAACATGCTCATATTCTGAAAAGCTTAAACTTTTAGATACGAATGAGTTGAAAAGCGTATAAATATTCATCTAATTGCTCATTACAAAGTCTTATGTCCTCTTATGTCACATATTTGGAGACCACGTTGGTTTTGGGAGTACCTAAATAATCTTGGTTGTTCCTTTATTTATAAAATTGGACTTTATTTTTATCTGTGTTCCTATATAACCCTCATGACTGGTGCTTTTTAGTATATATTGTGTAGGCAATATACAAAAATATATAATTCACATATAGGCCAAGAAATAAATACTGATTTTACTGCAGCCTTAAGTATATTCATTCCTGTTTGACAGAAACCTGCTGAAAATAGTAGAAGAGTGGAGGGTGAAGGACAGCTTAAAAACATTAAAGGTAAAAAGGTTAAATTTTACAATTTGCCATTTGATTGGTTCAGATCAATCGCAGATTTACAGTGATGAAGTGCAAGGGCCACATGTCTAAGGAGCTTGAACAAGTGAGAAAAAGACGGAGAGAAGACGAGGGAAGGGGCAGGTCGATGGAACCATGTCTGCATGGATGTATTGTTTTCTTTTTGCCACAAGCTGACAGCATCACTTAATCCAGAGATGACATGTCGATGCGCACTGATCATGTTCAATGAAGATCAACAATTAAGACCCCCGTGATGAAAGGAAAGATCAATCAAAGTGATAGTTTGCTGCCAATTCAAAACAAATGAAGACTATGATAGCATACAAAATGCTTAGCAGTATATACAGTAAGCAGACGGGACACAAAATATGAATTTGTTCGTTTGCTTTCTTTAAAAACAGGTGTAACATTCAAGATGCAAAATTAACTCACCAAGCACCAAAGAAAATGAAGATTTTAGTAAAAATGGACTCATAGAAAAAAGTATACATCCCAAAAACAATAGAAATAATAACACACACAAAACAGCAAAACTGTTCACTATTGATAATAATAAATCTTTCCTTTAGCAAAATGGCATATTATAAGGAGTAATGGATCCTTATACAAATAACATTTTAAAATATATTAAAATAGAATTTATTTATTTATTTATTTATTTTTTTCAGTATTAAAATTTTTTATATTTCACAGTAGCTCTGTTTTTGTTGCATTTCTGATCACTTAAATTTGATCTATTTATAGGAGATACATTTATATTTAAGGGATAGTTCACCCAAAAATGAAAATTAGATGTTTATTTGCTTACCTCCAGCGCATCCAAGATGTAGGTGACTTTGTTTCCTCAGCAGAACACAAACAAAGATTTTTAACTTTAACCGTGGCAG
>JAUMHQ010000061.1:11292004-11302705 GCA_032361165.1 Enteromius paludinosus | reverse complement strand
TTAGGATTCAGGTGTAGTTGCAAATAGTGATTAATCATGATTAATCCACTGAAAATCCTGATGAATTTGATTAAAAATTTTAATCATTTGACAGCCCTAGTATAAATACAAACTCACAATCTTGTTTCCCTTCTATTCCAAGTTTCTGAGTTTCTATCTTGCAGTCAGAGGTAGGTACTGTTGGTGCTATGACCCACATCATACATCATAGCATAGTTGCATTCTGCGGTAACAATCTATTCCTGTATATCACTATATAGTTATTTTATACATATGCCTTATTATTATATGTCTGATTTTTTCTGTTTTGTCGACTAACCAGCCCAGTCTCACGTCAATTCATACCTATTCATACATACCTATTCATACCTATACCCTAAACCTACCCTAATCATACAAAATCGTAAGAGTGAGGTTGTACAAATTTGTACGAATTAGCACAAAGTTTCCACCTCGTATGAATACATACATAATGATCTTGAGACTGTGTTGGACTTAAGGATGGGTGATATGGAAAAAATATCATATCCCGATTTTTTCGGCGTAAATCATGATTCACAATTTTTATCCCGATTCTTTTTCAAGTTGGTTTTTTAAGGAGTGGGCAATATGGCAAAAATATCATATTACGATGATTCTTTGTCATTGATTTGACTATTTTGCAAGTTGTTTGAGCAGTACAGACACACTAATTTGCCTTTTTTTGTATTAAAAACAAAGCCTTTCAAGGTAACTAAGTATAAAATAAAAAAACGCAGATATTTAGGCCAAAATGAGCAAATCATTGTCATTTTATCTTTGTTATTTGAATAGATACACATTACAAATGAACATAATATAAATAAAACAAACCGTGCTTTTATTTTTAAGGAAGAGTAGGTGTATTCAGCAGTATTAAAAGGTGAAACACTATATACTTCTACACTACATCCATCATTTACTCTCTCTCAGATCGTTTTAATCTGAATGAGTTTCTTTTTTCTGTTGAACATTGTATTCAATTCAATGAGGACCAGCTACTGTTTGGTTACTCAAAATATCTTAATAATACAGGTTTGGGACAAAATGTAAGTGAGTAAATAATGACACAATTATAATTTTTGAGTGAACTATCCCTTTAATGAAAAGTGGCGCATGTTTAGTTATGTCCCTTTAAGAGCTGCACGCTTCTTCTATACTGTCAAGTTTTTCTCTTGATTGTTTATTTTTACTTTAGACCCAAGAAACTGTGTTTAATGATGTGTGTTTTTGACAGTATCACCACTATCACATGTGATAAATATCTTAGTTCAGTAATTAGGTGCTATTTGACAGGCTCTTAGTGCATGCGTGCGCTTCAGGTGTATGCGCTAGAAAAGCGCATCTGGACAGAACACATATAAAATGTTTAATCAGCAAGACTTTTAAAGTGAATATAGTACTTTATTTGATTGCGAATCAGTGCAATGTCTGGTGAGTGTAATTCTACCACTGAGTTAACGCTGATGTGAATGTACTGTATGTGGCGTTGTACAGCATATTGAAACGGACATGAAAAAATACCACTACAATATTCCTTAAAAAGTAGATCGTGGAGAAATTTTTATCATCCACGATCAAAAATCGTCCTATCGCTCACCCCTAGTTGGACTGACAGACATCAGGAATATTAGGTAGCTGTCACTTTAAGAGCTGTCTGTATCCAATATACTGTTACGCATGTTTTATTTCTGAGCTGTTTGCTTTAACTGAAGACCTACTGTGTTTATGAGGATGCTTGCAAAGATAGGCATTTAAAACTGTATGCATTTGACAATTCGAAGCCTAAAAAGCAGCAAAAATAATGCTCAGAAAAAGAATCTCTGGCAGTGTGCACATATAGCAAAATGAGTTCTCTTTCGCTGCCGATTGCATTCCATTAACTTTTTAAAACACAATGTTTAACAAATACGTGCAAATTCTAATATTTTCTGACCATTTCGTCAGCATGTAGCACAAGTAAAAAAACTGTATCAGGAGTATTAAGAAATACAATTTACTACCATTTTCACTGTGATGCAACAAAAACCAAGAACTGTTGCAATTTGATAGTGCATTAGTTTGGCCAAGGTGAATGTATCAGTGTGTTAAGATACTCCTCAGGAGACTAGTCTTTCTTAACATACTTGACAGACACCCAAGAGACTCTTCTCCATCCGTTCCCTCTCATCCACTCACTAAACCAGGAAACACTGATCCATAATGCCTCAGGAGTACAGCAGGTCCCCGGCACAGGTAGGCCGTCTGCATGCGAGCGCATGGTTGAGGAGAGACCCCCTGCGCGAAATTAAATTCTCCAGTTGGATGGCTGGGCCGTCCTCATCCTCGCCCCCCGCTCAGCTCCGCCGAGCCGTCCCTTCATTATTCCCGCCGCCCGTAACTGAGTGAGCGCTTCACTCCGCACCCATCCTGTCTGGTTAATGCCAGCTCAGCTGCTTCAGGGTAGACGACAGGCTTGTCAGTCTCCAGTGGAACACACTGTATTACCGTTCCTTCACTTCATTTATTCTTCTTTCACACCGCACACACAGGATGTTGTGCCACTCCTTCCATTCCCCAGATACACACTGCTGTTTCATTTGCAAGTTTGATGAGTTGTGGTTGTTGTTGTTCTATATTTTGGCCTGCAGTTTTTCAGAATTGATTTTTAGCCAATTACATGCTGCTAGAATAAATGTTGCCTTTTCACACACAGTATATATAAATGTGCATGAACAAATTAATAGTCAAATATTTTACCAAATCAATACCAAATACTGAATATTGGTTATTTGCAAATGTATTTGCCAGTTTTAAAAATTATTTTATTTTTCCCAGTTTTGGGTGGTATTTAAACTTATTTAAGCTTAAGCTTATTCAAATTATTTTTCACTATTTTTATTAACTTTGCTGGCATCTACTACTTGAAGTAAACCTTCAAAAATACTAATAATTCAATAGCAGCATTAAATGCAAGTCTTTAGCAAATCCCTATAATAGCTATATTGTTTATAGGTTTTAATGTCCAAATGAACTTTGAAATGCAAATGACCTAAGTTATTTAATGCTTTATTTTTAATAAATTATTTGATCAACTATTAATTAAAATAATAAAATATTTTGATATCAGCCATGACATTAAAACTGCTATTGGCTTATTTATATTTTTGTTGTCTGTGCTTGACGACATTAAAGGGCAACCCATTTAAATACGCAGACATACAGTACCTAACCTATAGATCAGCAACCCTGCGAATCAGAAAGCAGCAAAAGATGCAAATGCGTAAAGCAAACATGATCAGGAGGTCACATCTTTCGATCAGGTTTAAGCTTCTATTGTTGTCTGATTGTATCTCTGTCCCCTGGTTCCTGAGTGTCGTCCTCTTGCAGTAACTTTCTTTGTAAACATAAGCAGAGCTCCCAGGCTTTGAGATAAAGTCTCTTTGCATGAGAGGGCTGCATGATGGAGTGTTGTTGGGCTGGAGATGCAGACAGTCTGCCATTGTCGAAGCCGCGGTTTACACTTGACCTCATGAGAATTTCGACCACATTACTATTCCACAGGAACGCTGTGCCTGCCCTTTCTCTCAGCTCTTCCTGTTACCCGAGGCTCTGTGAAATGTAAATAAGTAAATCCACTCTTTCTGCGAGGATGCAGATAATACCCTGTTTCTGAATAATCACACGGGAGGCTTGCTGTGTTGAGTCTCACTCAGTTACGGTTTCTGCAGGTGAAGTCAAGCAAAAGGGTGCATGAGTCAGAGTAATGCTTTCAGTAGCTAGTGACCAATAAACAGATATTATACACTGAGGAATGAGACGGTGACAATGAGAGGAATTATAGAATGTGAAGTTCTGAGGATGGCTATAGTTTACTGTAATGTTTATTTCTTTTGTGTTGTGTTTAGATTTTACTGGCAATTAACCACTGAGAAAATTAAAAGCTGCTTTTGAAAAAGGAGAAGCATGAGTTCTAGTTGGTCCACGTGATATAGATGCACAACCCATATTAGACATATGGTCCTATTGGACCATAAAACATGAGCACAGTTTTCTTTTCACTGGTAGAAAGAGATGACTAGGATATAGGTTTGGGTCGATGGGCCGATGGCCAATAGACATCACGATGCTGAGCCGGCATCACGATCCTCCACCCCGCCGCAGCAGCAGCAACCAGCTCGCGAAAAACACGCTTAATTTATGGAGGCAAATCCATGGCATTAATAAGCGAGCACACAACTGATGCTGGCGAGCGCGGTAAATCATTTCTGGAAGAGGAAAACAGATGTACAGGCGAAGAAACGGGGCCCCGCGAGCTCATTTCAAACCCTCGCGCGCGCTTGATATGTCATCCGTGCGCATCATTCCTGCATCATTTTTGATTTTTGAAATGACGAGAATACTTCTTGTATGAAAAGATAACAAAAATAACAACTTTATTCAACAAATTTGTCACCGTAGCATCACTGTAGCGCCATTTTTTGGCGAGTATTGCTGCACACAATTCTGCAAAAATATTCTTGTCGTTTCATGACGTTACGGTTCAACCACTGACGACAGTGGTTCATGGACATGTCTTTTCTGGACTTTGACAGTGGTCATTACTTGTTATTCAATGGGACAGTCACAAGCCTTCTTGTTTTTCTCCAAAATATCTTAAATTGTTTTCTGAGGATGAACAATGAGTTTGGTATGATGTGGTAATTCAGTTTTCATTTTGGGGTGGAGTAACCCTTTAATGTATGTTTCATTCATACTACTGTAGAAGCCAGAGGGCACCCTTGCGCAGAAACTCCAGATGTGCATCACAGAAGTAACAGAACTCTTGGAAATCAATAATATGGACAAAGGCAATCCTGTTGCTGTAAACAGTAGATATAAATGTGTTGAATAAACAAAAACAAAGACAATAAATACTCGACAAGAATTATATTTATAATCCATTGGTAAATGTCGTAGCCTTTTTACAGTGTAGAACATGTGTGACGTGCTGGCAAAATATTAACAATCAAACAATAAATTAAAAGAAAGAATCATCTGCTACTCTTGATTGTTTTTGTACTTTTAATAATCGACTTATTTGTAAAGAACACAAGTGATTTTTACATTTTACTCTGTGTTTTTCTTACTTGAATGCTTTTGTTTAGATGTAAAATGAAGAAGTAATGCACCATACACTTGTTTCTTTCTTATAAATTGTTAAATTTATAACAACAAAGAGAAAAAAGAAAAAAAAAACTATATTGTGAATATTAGTATCGAAGTGTGGGGGGGGGGGGGGGGGGGTTGCTAGGTTATTTCTCTTTGGAACCTTCAGAAAACTCTAAATTTACTTCATCGACTCATTTTTCATTTAATTTCAACAAAACATGCAGCATTTTGAAGGTGTTTAAAATAAAAATAACTCATTTGCTCAGTGTGAATTTTCTGCTTTTTCACATAACAGAACATAGTGAAGAGCAAAGAATACACCTTAGGTGGTATTTAACAGATACTTTAGTTGTGTGTTGCAGTATTTTTGGGGTCAGTGCAGTTTTTCTTCTTTTTCTTAAATTACTCATACTTTCCATTTCAAAGAAATTATGTTCAGGAAAAAAAACCATAAATGCATACAAACAAACAAACAAAAAAAGTATTGTTTTCCGCAAAAATATTAAGCAGCACAACTGTTTTCAACATTTAACATGTTAATATATTATATGTTTTACATGCGTTTTAATATATGCATTAAACTATATTACAATTAAGCAGTAAACACAATATTAAATTGTGTTAATATTTCATAATATTACAATTTTTTCAAATCAATTTTATTTTGTTGGGCGCAAGAGACTTGTGAAAACATTAAAAAATCTTCTAGACCTCAAACTTTTGATCAGTATTGTATATATATATTCAGCTCTTCTGCAGGAAGGAGGTACAACTTCTTGTTTTCAAAGGAATGTTTCATTTGCAACAGCAGAGACATTCAGGCTAATTGTCCATGTGTCGTGGTGAGACAGGCTCCCCAGGAGTGACAAACACACCTCTCCTGCGTTCCCTTAATTGCCATCATAGATATGAGACATGAAGGAAGAAAATGGTTGAAAACACAGAGGAGATCAATAGGACACAATGCACCACGCTTCCATATGTTTTGTTTAGGGAACATATGAATCCTATTGTGCACAATTCAGAATGAAATGAACCAGACCCCTACCCCACCACCACCAAATAAATAAATTAATAAATAAAAACGACAAAAGCCACAAGAAAGCTCAAGAAAAACGAGCATTCGTAGGTCGTTAAACACCTCACACCCCCACTCTCACACCCTCTGTGTAACCAAAAAGCTATTGATAGCAATGGAACAAAACGCTTTTCAATGTGACAATTGATTGCTTTTTGAGGCAGCTGCTGGTTGATTTCATAATTGGTATAATTTTTCACAAGTACATGAATGTCATGCGGCAGAAAGCCTCAGAATCGAGGCCCTAATGCAGTGCCCTTTAGTTCAACCTAAAGATCAATAATGTATTAAAACCAAGTGCGTATTAAAATAATAGAGGACTATTGCAGGCTTCAGACAAGAAAAATATGGAAGAGAAATGAGTTAACAAAAAGCCTGAGATGGAAGTCAAGCTCTGCGCACAGAGGAAAATAAATAAATAGTGCATTTTTTTCTTTAAAATCGAAACAGTGATAGTGCAGAAATTATTGGTATGGCAAACCAGATAATGAAACGGGGTAAGACGATTTTTGGAGTAATGGAAGCTAAGTGTTAGCATTTTCTAGCTATCACCTGTTGTTAGCATTGTTTGAAAGGGATTATGAGGAGGCAGCTTTACTGTATTACAAAATAATATATTGTAATGGGCCTGATAAGCACCAACTAGAGAATAAAACAAAAGAAAATAGTCTTTAGCTAAGCGTTTTGATGACAGTGTTTTGGTGGTTTTGTTGCAAAGCTCTCTACCTCTCGACAGGCAACTGTATGTGACAGAGAATCTGAGGCAGCGAAAAGCAAACCTGCGACTAAGTACCTGAGCGACATCCTGTTGTTTCGACTCAAGGCAATAAGCACACTTGACGCAGACATGACAAGCTAACATCAGCTAACTTCAGAACGAATCATCATACCGGACTCTTGGGAAGTGGACTGGATTTGATGCTGCTGCTGCAGCTGTTTGTGTGTATCTTGGAAAACAATGTGAATGGCGCTGGAAACTAAAAGAACCCCCCCCCACACACACACACACACACACACTCGAACCTCACCACCGACAGTTTTCAATATCCCCTATCTCTTCCTCTTCTGGTTTTCGGTATCCCTATGCTTTGATGTGCTCCTGTGTCTTTTCAACAGTCAGCTCTGCATTTGATCATAGTTTGATAACCTGACACATCTGATTCATTTTATTAAAGCGATACAATTCTTCTGAAAGGTCTTCAAAATCTCTCGACATCCAGCGTCGGTGAGGGAGAATGATACGCACAACGCTACGTTCTAAGTTAAGCACAGAAAAAAAAAAGAAAAGAAACATCCTGCCAAGCGCCTCACAAGTGAAATTAATTTGTAAAGTTTCTTCACAGAGCCCTGAGACAGATGATTCCTTTTGAAAGTCATTATATTCCTCTGCTGTCTGGAGATTTTGTCAAAGAGAAGAGAAAATGGCATGATTTTTAAGCTTTTTTTTTATCTTTTCCTTTTCTTTTGTCTTTCTTGTAGACATGTGTCTTTTTTGTGTGCGTTTCACATGAAACGTAGCAAAAGTAAACAGATGATATTGTTTTAGCTCACAGCAGACAAAGACAAAATTTGTTAAATTTGATTATGAAAAATGGGAGTTCATTTAAACTGCTCTTTATTATTTTTAAGTCATGCTGTGATATTTCCTCGTGTTCTGTAAATACATTAACTAAAAAGGCACTCAAGGGCTTTAAAGCAGCATTTAAAAAATCATACTGCATAGTATGACAGACTTCTTTCTATTTTTGCACACACAGAAAGATTAAAATATATCAAATTAAATCATACTGCATAACATGAGAGACTTCCTGCTATTTTTGCTTATGATGTTTTAGATTTTATTTACTTAAATTTATTTACCAGTATATTTAATTTGTTTACCTCCACCTCTGTGTTTCAAA
This sequence comes from Enteromius paludinosus, assembly GCA_032361165.1. NCBI lineage: Eukaryota > Metazoa > Chordata > Actinopteri > Cypriniformes > Cyprinidae > Enteromius > Enteromius paludinosus. The sequence continues at coordinate 11,294,578 of JAUMHQ010000061.1, read as the reverse complement.
CACACACACACACACAAAATATTGGAAGCACCATTGCTTTTCCATTGTTCACAATTTTAAATGTAATTCCCAAACATCACATGAAATCATACATATTTGATCACTTTTATAACAACCAGCGTTAATGCCAGACTCTTTCAGTCGTGACCTCAGATGCTCCTCCGCATAACTGCTAATATATTAAATTTTATCTGCAGATTGATAGCTTCAGAACTGACACAAACACGAGGAATTACTAAGTGTATTTTGGCTTCTGCTCTTTCGTGGCTGCCAGATCATGAATATATATAGCATTATCAAGATCGCCTGGCATTTGGAGCAAATGAGTTTAACTCTACCTCTTCTGGCATACATACTGCTGTTCCAAAACACCAGAGGAAGGGGTTTTGGATACAGAGCGGTGTGTATCTTCAAGCTTTAGGGGAGACATGTGTGCAAAAACAGGCAAAAATGTCAACCCAGAGGTCATGGAGAAAAATCTCTGCCTCTCTCTCTCTCTCTCTGTGGCACGTGACTTGATGGGAGCCAGTGTGATAGCATAGGCTTGACCAGTTGGGTGCTGTCTTCATACTCATTACCGGATGCAAATGAAAGGGGTATACATGTTTAATATTTAGTGGCAGCAGAAATGTCAGGGCCGGCACGAGATGGAATTAAACAGCACTGTCAGCGCAAGTGAACTCGGGGCTTTCTCAGCTATTTCACTTCATATTGAGTTACTGTCACAATTTATTTCACAGGCAAAGCTCATGCGCGTGCAAAAAAATGCCCTGTGATGCCTTAAGGAAGCGAGGAAATGCGGTATGCAAAGTGTGTGTGTGTGTTGGAGCCTCCTTTTCAAAGAAAGCTTCAGTATAAGTAATCCCTCTGCTCAATGAAGCTTAACAAATGTGTCATCTTTTTCACACCAACAATAGCCGGGCAATTGCACAAGCACCAGTGTTGTAATTTAAGTCCGGTGGGTTTTCGCACAACGACCAATCCCACCGCACTGGTAAGCGGTAATTTCCCAGGGTGTCCAATAAGAAGCAGGATATCCAAAGTACCTTTAAATGTGATTATATTCAAAGAAACAGCAGCGTCTCGCCTCTCCGTGAAAATCTCAGCGTGATTTTTCAATGTCTACCCAACATCGGTACTTCTTAACCCTTGGTCCTGAGGAAAGGGGGGGAAACAGTTTTGTGGAAGAAGGCTTTGTGTGAGGAGAGCCTCAACAAGTGCTTATTTTAATCACGTAGACTGGAACCTATAGGGACTTAATTAAAGCACTGCTCTGGAGAGCATTAGTTAGGCAGGCAGTATCTTCACACCAGAACACATCTCTCCCTGATGTTTTTATCTGTGCCAGTAGGGTCGCTGAGATTATAATATTATAACATTATCTATTCAAATTGTGTGCCTGCTTTTTTGACACCTCAGCCTTGTTATTTACACACAAGGTCTTTGCTGTATAAATATTCAGCTGGGCTTATTCACTGAATTGTGGACTGTTTCAGACAAATTTATTCAGTTCTTTAGCAGTGACGAGTGCTTGGACTGGCACAGGATGTTTTGGTTGAAAATGCAATGTTTGTTGGATTCGTCTATGCAGGATTAAGGAGTAACGGGATTCTGTCCAAAAATTTAATTAGATTTTTTTATTTTTTTTTAACCATTAGTTCAAAATAACCTTCAATTAATAAATATGTTATTAGCTTTACCGGTTGCTATCTGGGAATAACAAACCTTGGAATATGGTGACTGACCAATCAGAATCAAGCATTCTACGATGCTGTGTAATAATCTGTGAAAACAACCTGCTGGCTGTACATTCTCCCTTACATATCAAATATATACAGCACATGAAAATGTATTATGTAAAAAAAAGAAATAAAAGAAATAAAAGTTTATTTTGGATGTGATTAATCATTTGACAGCACTAATATACAGTATGTGTGTGTGTGTGTGTGTATACAGTATATATATATATATATACTGTGGGTACAGAAAGTATTCAGACCCCCCTACAATTTTTCACTCTTTGTTATATTGCAGATCCTCTCCAGTTCTGTCAGGTTGGATGGTAAACGTTGGTAGACAGCCATTTTTAGGTCTCTCCAGAGATGCTCAATTGGGTTTAAGTCAGGGCTCTGGATGGGTCATTCAATAGTCACAGTGTTGTATTGAAGCCCCTCCTTCGTTATTTTAGCTGTGTGCTTAGAGTCATTGTCTTGTTGGAAGGTAAACCTTCGGCTCAGTCTGAGGTCCTGAGCACTCTAGAGAAGGTTTTCGTCCAAGTTATCCCTGTACTTGGCTGTATTAATCTGTCCCTCGATCATGAAAAAGACCCCCACAGCATGATGCTCCCACCACCATGCTTCACTGTTGGGACTGTATTGAACAGGTGATTAGCAATTCCTGGTTCTCTCCACACATACCGCTTAGAATCAAGGCCAAAAAGTTCTATCTTGATCTCATCAGACCAGAGAATCTTATTTCTCACCATCTTGCCGTCTTTTTTTTTTTTAGCAAACTCCATGCAGGCTTTCATGTGTCTTGCACTGAGGAGAGGCTTCCGTCGGGCCACTCTGCCAT
>JAUMHQ010000061.1:11242773-11269292 GCA_032361165.1 Enteromius paludinosus | reverse complement strand
AATAGAATCCATTATATGGGGGAAAATCCTGGAATGTTTTCGTCAAAAACAATAATTTCTTTTCGACTGAAGAAAGAAAGACATGGACATCTTGGATGACATGTGAGTAAGTAAATTATCAGCAAAAGTTTTTTTAAAAGTGAACTTATCCTTTAATAAACATGTTCTTGCACCTTTATTAATGGATATAGCTACAGTAGCTTTTATATTTTTAATATCATCCCATTATAGCATTAGTATGTTTGAAAACCCCTATTCTGTAGACTAACGAATGTCAGGATATATATAATAATTTATGCCGCATTCTCAATACCCTATCACACACGTGTGGTTAAAAATTCAAGACCCTTATCACATGGTAAATCATTAATCTCACATTAACCTTTGGTCTAAAAAATGTTTCTCTCTGCAGGAAAATTTGTTTCTCTTGTCAAACATGTCAAATCAGTTATTTTGGACAATATTGGGCGATACTGAGGATTATTAGACATAACAAGCTTTAATTAGTAATTTTCAGTAAATTGAAAAAAGTCAGTAAATATGCACATAGATAATGTGCAATATAAAATAAACAACTATAACTGTTTTTTTTTGCTTTTTGGTATCACGTTTTGAAAAGCCAAACAGCCTAAAATCTCAAAGTTGACCAGTGTTTTTTTGTCCTTTGCAGTGCTGTATTGTTATCATAGCTGTAAAACTACATCTCCTAAGCCCTGTAATGGCTATGCGATTCACAGATGACGTTGTAATTCGCTGTGGCTGGTCTACCCTGGCCATTTCCACACGCTTTTGCCTGTTGATCAAGTTCAATGAAAGCTGCAGTTTTAGTATGTAGCACATCATTCCCCTCTGCCACCTCTCCAGCGTGGAGTCTTAAAATGTGTGTCTGCACTGTTTTGAAGTTCCTGACGCTAATAAAACATGGCAGCGCCATCAACAAAGGCTATTTTGTCTGTCAGTCAAAGTGGCCCCCACTGTAATTGTCTATGACAAAAACAGATTCTACAGAATTAGCCAGTGAATTATGTGGTGGGAAGTAAACAGTTTGTGATTTATCATACTCAGGGTTGGAGGTAGATGGCCCTTTGTCAGGTCCTGATGGGAAAAATCTCTCCCGCGTCTTTTATTAAAAAAAAAAAAAGTGTTCAAAAAAACAGGCTTCATGCATAGTAATAGCATTCATCCATATTCGTACCCTCAAGTCAGAACTATGAATAAAAATGGTCTGTAGTGGTAATAACTGCCGGGTAACAGTAGCGACGGCATCCAGAATGTCGGACTCATCACGTCACGCCAAGCTAGCTGCACTCTTTCAGGGCTTTTGCTGGATTATTGCTATTTATTACGGCGAAAAATGGAACCATAATGAGTTCGAGCTGGGAAGGCTGAGGGAAAAAGTCATGCTTGAAAATGTCAACTAAACAGCTCCTGATTGTTTTCAAGTACTCCCTGTTCTGAAGCACAAGCAATTTGGCCTGCCACCGACTGGCCCGAGCGCTGGGCTGCCATGTCTGAAGATGATGGCTAGCGCACAGGTGCTTGAATGCTTAAAAGAGGGCAGCGATTCAACACATTTTTGTGTGTGCGAAATACTACAGCGGCCTTTTCGTTGTATGCACAGATCCTGCATAACAGAAAGCTGCCCACTTCTGGAAATGCCTTTATTGAACTGGCTCATTGGTTTAAACACATATAATCATTTTTTTGTGTGTGTGTGTGTGTGGCAGAAGCAATTATGCAACGTGGTCGTGGACGTGAAGCTGATCGACTTGAAGGACTGTTTGCCAGAGGGCTTCACTCCGATCCAAGACACCACGGATACCCGTAAGCACAGATCCCATCCTTTTTTTTTGCTTTCATCCTCTCTTTCTCTCTCTCTCTCTCTCTCTCTCCTCTCTGTAGTCATCCTGAGGGAGCGCTTCTCCAGAGGTTGTGAATGTGAATGTTTCATGGGCTCAGGTTTAGCTTAATTTATGATAGTGCGAGAGAGTAAAATAAACATTTTGCCCCAGAGGTAGGAGGAGAGGAGAACGATGAGTCATTGTTTATATCTGCCAGAACCCAGCTTTTCTTTATGATGTGCTTATTTATTTATGTATTTATTTGTGCAGAGCGGGAGTGGATGGTGGTTATCTAATATTAATGAAATGCATTCCCTTGATGCTTTAGTGCTTTTTGAGTGCTATGTATTTCTCCCCTTCTCGTCTTCTCTCTTCTCCTCTCACCGCGCCTTTGAGAACGCCGCAATATTATTTCGGCATTGGGAGTGAGGGCAGCATGTTTATTATTTTCATTATTATTGCATTTACACGGCCCTCGCCCTGGTGCCGCCTCGAAACGAATGGGACGGGCTCAGGAGTAATATGGCCGAGTCTGGTAGCGGGTTCTGGAAGGAATGACTAAAAAGAAGACAGAGTCTCATTGGGCGCTGGTTTTAATGTGCCGCTTTATTGTAGCAAAGCCATGTTTAATAGATGCCTCAGCCACTGTATTGCCATTTCACTCTCACTCTCAGTCAAGTCCCTTATATCCTTCTTACACACATATTTGATGCTGAAGAATCCCCTCTAGCACCCAATGACATTTTTATGCAATTACGATGGGCTTTTATATACTTATATGTGCCTTGAGCCTCAAAACATCACATAGGTTGCATCTATGTGGTGTTCAAATATTAATGCACACATTTATTTAGCTTGTCTCTTTGAATAAATTGTTAGGAAATAGGGAGTTTTTATCCATATATTGTTGTGTCATTGTTTATAAGGCTTCCCAAGGACAAATAGGTCAGGCAATGTTTGTGGGGGAATTGATGCATAATGTAGGTTTTAGTTATGAGTATATGGGACTATGCCTTATAAAAGCACTCTGGTTTAAATGCAGTTAGACTGCTGATAAATGAAAGACATAATTAGGGCTGTTTATGTTATGACTGTTGTATCTCTTTCTCTCTCAGAGGAGCAGGCTTTGAGGAAGGAGAGACTGTGTGTGAAGTTGGTCCCCAGGCACAGCACTGATACGGCTATATGCGATGTGGTTATACAGGGAAAATCAAAGCACAGCCTCACTAATTATACATTTATAGGGTAAGATATCATATCTTTGGTATGACAAGCATGGCATGTTTTTTTGAGAATTATTTGTGTGTGTTTGATGCAGATGGTTTGGTCACTATTCCCTGAGAGGGTGAGGAAGTACCAAAGTAAATATCCTGGAGCAATGCTTATTATGCTGTCTGAATCGTCATTTTCAAACCGAAGTGGATTGTTCTTCTGATCTCTGTGTGTGTGTGTGTGTGTTTTGACCGACTCCTGTTTTCTCTAGTGCACCTCAGTGCCTGCGGCCTGCTACAGGCATTATGGGCGCATGCTTTACTGGTGCTGCTCTTCTGACAGTGTTTAAAGCCACCCTTGATATGTCTTACAAACATTACATAGTATTTTATTGAGGTTATAGTGCTTTATACCGTATAGAGTGAGCAGGTATTCTTTGTTCAGCGCACTGCTGTTCAATGTTTGATGTCATCAAATCTTAATTACAAATGCAGCAAAATAGTAACATTGTAAGATATTACTACAAAAGTAACTTTTATATATATTTTAAAATGCAAATTGTTCCTGTGATTACTCCAGTCTTCATTCTCTATGGAAGCCCATTTCCACCACTCAATAAAAAAAAATCTTTTGTAAGAATTGTGAGATGTAAACTTGCAATTTCAAATAAAAAAGTCCCAGTAAGCTTTTTTTATTATTTTATTAATAATTGTCACATGATCCTTTAGAATATGCCATTCTAATATGCTGATTTGATGCTCAGGAAACATTTCTCTCCCGCGCTCAAAAAACTATTCATAGAATTTCATGAAATTCTATTAAAAACTGTTTATTTCCTAAAAAATAAAATAAAATCTTACCTACCCCAGACTGATGTCTGAAGGTCTGGAATCCATGGCAGCTTTCATTGGCCAAGGCCCGCCCATGAGGCTGTTTGACCGACATGTCAAACAACCAATCACAGTTTGTTTCGTTTAGTGTTGCATTGAGGGCTAGGAAATGTCACCTAAACAACAGAACAGTTTGTAAAACTCTCTGGCGTATTTTAAAGATGCTATGCTACAAAAAAATTTTCGAATGTGAAAAAATGTGAAACGCACGTCTCCTGGAAAAACTGTATAATTCTACAAATCTGATAATGACTTTGAAACTCATGAAGTGTTTCCACTTTTGTGTTCCATGTGTGTGTAAATAAATATAGTTTTAATTTTCATGGTAATGAAGAGAGCTATTTTTTTGTCCACAGTGAACTGAATGGTTTGGGGATTTGGATTCAGCTTGGAAAAGTCACTAAGTCACAGTATACAGAGCACAAAATCCCCTCTACCTCTGATGTTGCCAGGTAAGACCCTTAACCAAGAATGCTACATTCCCTAAACAGGATGTTCCTAAACACAGAAGGATAAATCGTTCAGTGAGTGTTTTGGAATGAGGGATAGTCCAACAATCTGTAAAATTTAAGTTTCTAAGTAAAACGTTGAAAATTTCTCATTTTCAAGTTCAGGAACAGAATGTAGCATAAGATAACGCAGTGTGTTTCCACTGATAACCCGAAGTTCAGCAGGGACAAAACAGAAAGTGCTGAAGCAGGAGAGACCGCCGTGAGGAGAGCACAGTCTGTTGTCTGCTCTGACACACAACACAAACACACAGTCTGCCCAGCGGCCTCACACACAAACGCACAGCCTGGAGGGAAGAAGACAGAGAGGGAGTGTGACTTTGTACCTCATCCAACTCAAACATGTCAATTATTAATGAGCAGGAAGTAGTGGGGTTTTTCCTCTGTAAATAGTAAATAAACAATCACTGCTTCCATCCTATGGTTGATAGAGCAGAGAGGTTGGTGGGGGTATGCGATTGTGCCAAATGAAAATGCAAGATTCGAGTGTGAAGGTCCTGGCACTGCAGTTAGGTCAAGTACACTTAAAACTTAGTTGGAGTTTTTGTATTTTAATGTCTGAAGAAGAAGTTGCTTTTACCTCAAGACTTTACTACTTTAGAAGTTACAGATGCTGGTCAGTAAATCGACAAACATTAGTGAACTAACAACCTAACCTCAATGGAACCAAAAGTGACCAGTCTACATTGGCAGAAAATGAGCAATTGGATTGAACATGCAAGTGATTCCAGTATAGAGGGTACTGTCCATCGAACACAGAGTGACACAAAAGCATGCTGCATGAGTGGATTTAAGAGAAACTGCGAAAACAAGCGATTATCAGTTTGAAATGAAGGTTGTTGGACTCAATGTAGTGTTCCTTACAACTTACCAAATATCTAGTGGTGCATGCAGCCAGGAATCATGTTTCTGACATTTATATTTGCCTGATTTCGATGCCAGGGAAAAGTACATTTACCTGTAAATCCAAAATTTGGTCTTAATCCAGGTGATCACTTATACCAATGTTACAGTATATTGTCGTATCGGCCTTCTCATTTCTGTAGTTTGCCGTCTGCATAACATATACCTCAGATTTCTTGTCAGATCCGTCTGTACAGTCAATTGTAAAGCACATTCTCATTTTAGATGTGTTTTGTGGGTTCTGTTGCAGCATTCATGCTGAAAACCAAAGCTGTCATAGTCTTTTTGTCACTCAGTGGGCAGAACCGCAGTCGTGTGTAGTAAAATTAACCATAGTTTTACAAGATTAACTGTATATTGTATTATAGAAATAGAATCCAGTACCAAACTGTTCAAACATCTTTTTCTGTCAGTTGTGTTCACTTCAGATTAAATATGGCATTGATTCTGAGTTGGGCTAAATCTCACATAAATTCTCGGTGAATAAATTCATACACACATAAATCCATAAATTCTCATTGGTTGCTTTCATCCCAAGATGAGCATAAGATGTTCCAGTGGGCTCCACTTGGAACATTGTCTGAAGTTCTGCTCTTTGAACTTTTGCGCAAGGCCGAGCTCTGAAACATACCGTGGTTTTGTGGCTTGAATAAAGCCCTTTGTGCCATGTGTTTTTGGGAAGGGGCAGCTATAGGGGAGAAGCGTTTGATGTCTCTGAGTCATCCTACATCCAGTCCCACACATTCACACACTTCGTCTCACCCTGTTAATTCCTCACTCTTTTGAAGCCACTTTTCAAGTTGGAGAAGAATAAATTGTACCTCCAAGCGAGGATCCGCGCCTCCCCACTCAGATACCTGCTGTGATCACAGACTGTGCACTTTTGTGTTATTATTTCATGCTTCTACATCTGCGTGAATGTCCAACTGCAATCTGTGAAAAAAAAAAGTTATTGGTTTAAGAGGCACAAGAGGTAAGTGTTTTATTGAAGACGTCATTGGACGTTTCCTGTTTTCAAGACTTTAAGCATCATGTTAAATTGAACGCATCTGCTGCAGCTTTGAGGTCATTTATTGCTCTTCTAATAGTCAGTATACCTCCAAAAGACACTCATTTTGTCCATTAAATGTCCAGAATATCCCACCATTGTTTTTTATGGTAAACTAAAGCTATTAATAGTAATGTCTTGTAATAACAAATACAAATAAAATAAAATGAAAATATTCTATGAAAAATGTTGCATTGGAACCGTACAAAAATGCTAAATAAATAGATAAATATACAAAAAATAGATAAATAAATAAATAATAAATTAAAACTGAAACAAAAAAAAGTTAATTCATATTAATAAATGCTATATTATTGCTATAATTCTGCAATAAGACAAATTATACTAAACATTATGATTAAAAAATTATATTAATGGGATAATTAAGATTTTATTTCAATTGTTCAGAATAAAATGTAATATGTTTGACTTTTCCCGTGATAAAACACAACCAAATATTAAAACCCTCTAGGCCTCTTAGGTTAATTTTGACCAAACCATTTTACATTTTGAATTAAATATCAAAATAAAATAAAATAATAATAACAGTAATAGATGACTCATTTTTGCATGCTATGATGAAAATAGTATGATAGAATTCTAAGTAATAAAAAAAAATATTATTGAACAAAAATATATTAGATTGAATTTTCCTTAAAAAAATTAAAAATAAAACATTTCAAGGCTTAAGTCACTTATGACTATGAAGGTACCAAGTGTATCCCAACAAAGACACTCAGAGTGTTAAAGGAAAGAGAGTACAGTATATTGTTAAAAACAAAGCAATAATGGAAAATAAAGGTTTTAGAATAGGAAACGTTATGTGTCGCATTACAAGGTTCGATGCTGTTCTCGCCTCATTTCACGGAAACTCTGCGGTCCCATCAATGTTTTACTGTTTGTATGACTCTTTTAAGACGCCCTCAAATTTAAATGCCTTTTACAGTTATAGGAAAGATGTTTTAAACATAGTCAATAAGGAATAAATGTTTAATGACCCCTTTAACTTTGAATGCTGGTGGTTCTGCAAATAAACCTTTTTGCCTCAGGCTACAAGGACACTAATCACTGTGCGTGCAGACTACGGAGTGTGAAGTTGTTCAAATATCAGTTTCCCTTGCTGCCTGTTTGAAATTTCTAAGTATTTCTGTGAAGTGTTTGTTAAAATAAATAAAAATAACCTGCAATATATTATATCTGTACCAATAGTCTTAAACTTTGGGTGGTATGATTGCATATGTCTGTCCTTAAATTGCCTGGTGTCAATTATGTGACCCCCATTTCTTTCCAACTGGACCCGGTCTATCCAGTTCCCAAACCATAGATTTTAGGGTTGTTGTTTTCAGGGTGAGATTCTATGCTGCCATTTGTCTTCCTGATAAAACTGTCATCTCTTGCTCTGAAATCTGACCTCTGGATTGACAGAGAACATAAAGTTGCCTTGTGCTAATATTTCGGTTTCTCTTTTTCTTCATAGAATCAAGGTTTCAGGCATTTCTCTCTGAATGATAGGGCCATATACAGTAAGGCAGGAAAAGTTTTTATATCCAAAAGCTGAACAATATAAATGTAAAGGTCAAGCATATTTCCCATTGTGAGCAGGAAGCCTTTTTTATGCCGTCCCATGATTCACTCCGCTGATTCACTACTGGAGTGGAGGTCAGTAAAAAATAAAACCGTGTTGGCTGAACTTTGGGCTAGATAGCTAGATAGATAGATAGATAGATATGGGAACGTCTTGGATTATGAGTACTATATAGAGCATATGAGTCGCATTGATTGACTGTTGGTTTCTGTGACCTCCGTGTCACCTTCTCAACATTAGCTCTCCAAACAACGGCTGATCTACCAGTTCTCAGGGAAGGCAGGCCCTGTACAAGATCTGTTGTGACACCATCCTCAAATGTGTTTTTCAGACACTCTTCTGTGTACCCTTTCCCAGAAAGCCCTAAAAAGCGTGCAAATTTCTATATGCATCAAGTAAACTCAAACTGAGCAGTGCCACAAACAATAGAATCATCAGCAAAGATCTGTGGCTCTTTAGAGATTCTACACTCCTATATTCCACCGTGGAATTCTTCAAGATTCTTCCTTCTCCACACCTGACATGGAACTTTAAGTGCAGTAATGACAAGCGGGAAAGCCGCCACTGCAGAGAGCAGCTGTCTACAAGCCGTGGGTTGTGTGGGCTGCCTGCTCGGAGCGAGCGCTGAGGTGTTGTCATCGAGGATCTCGGATGAGTGTCAAAACACCAGCTTCCAGATTCCTCTCAGTTCGTGCCGTATTATTTTTATATATCGTTTTTATCCCAGTCTTTGCCTCACCGAAGGCTTTGGCGAATTTGTCCACAGTGTGACAGATGTTCCCAACGTCTCCTCCCCAAGATGGACTTGTGCTTCTGCTTCTACACCGATGCCTTCTCGAGTTTCTCATCAGCCACCCGTGGAGATTCCAGCATGTGGGATTGGGCTTTTGATATTGAGATTACCCTGACTAATTGGCTCCTTTACGAGACTCCTTGAATTTTCCCAGGCTGTAATTTTGCCTTGCCAGTAAATACTGTACAAGTTAGCAGCCATTTTTATTCATGTAACAATACAACACACAAATACACAAAAATTTTTCCGTTATAGTCCAACAACAATCTGTTCTTATTTCAGTCTACCTACACTACTAGGATGTGTCTGTCTTCTCATTCGAAAGACTCTGCTCTAATTTGTCCAGTCCTTCATCCAAAGTCGAGCCTTTTCCTCCGCCTACCAGGCATTGTGAGTGCTTCTTGAGTGCTTGTCTTTGTGTCCACTTGTCTTCCATTTGGCCTTATTAGGAATCAACCATCAACTGTCCTCTGAGTTTGTGCTTTGAGACCTTCGTCTGTCTTCAAACTCCCATCTTTCTTGGCCTCATCATCATCCGTAGATCTAAGTGGAGCATGTTGGAGATCTTTGAAGTTTCCTAAGATGTAATACTGCCTTGCCTGCAAGTTTTGTACAAGCTGACAATCCTTTTGGTTCAAAGAAAAGTTTGAAAGTACATTTTTGTTGTTGTTTGCTTCATCACTGGTGGTAATCCAACTGCAATTCGGTCTTATTTAGTCTACATACACCTTTTGGAAGTGCCTGTCTCCTTGTTTGAAGACTCTGCTCAAATTTGTCCAGTCCTTCTTTCCAGGTCAATCCTCTTCCTCCACCTAACAGGCATTGTGATATTCTCTAGTGCTTGTGTCCACTTGTCTTCCATTCTGCCTTATTAGGAATCAACCATCAACTGTCCTACAGGTTTGTGCCTCAAGACCTTCGCCTGTCTTCAGACTCCCTTGTTTCCTGGCCTCATCTTCATCCATAGATGCATGTTGAAGATCTAAAGTGTTTTACTAGACAGTAACCATTTGAGGCATAGGCTGAGTTCTGCAGTTCTGCTTTAATTCTGGGAGGTATTGTGGTATAATTAGATATTCAAAATAGGGATTTGTGTCAGTGTGGCTCTGATGGGTTTGAATGATGATTAATTGTAGTCAAAACTCCAGTGGCCAACATAATGCAAGCTCTCGCTGCCGTTGATTATGTAGCCATGTTTGTATTTTAAGAATTAGATGTGTAATTGATATGCCATATGCTACCCAAACCCAGTGTACCCTAAACTGTTAAAAGCAGAGAATTGGGATTGAGTATGGTTGTACTGTTTGACAGCTCTAAAGATAGGAAAACGCTTGCTCCTGAAACTTATTTCACACTTTTTCGAGAGGCGACTCATGTCATTTCTTTTGAGTTGCTCTACATAAACAATATATTTTTGACATATGCACAACGTTAGCTAATCTTGAGATGGTTGATTTTCTGAAGACCAGCTCTTATCTCTATTTTGACCTTATCAAATTGGTGATGTTTTGCGTCCAAATAGATTTGTGTGCCGTAAACAGGCTTTTCACTGAATATATCTCATTTCCATTCTCTGTATCGCTCGGCATCATTCGCTATTGTTTTGGCTTGCTCCAGTGACTGGGGTAGTTGAGGCCAGTTTCGACGAAAGAGCATCCGGACCATCTCCTTTCAGTTTATGGCTGTTTGTGAAATGTCTGGATGCTCGTAGAGCCATGTCCCCGGCTTTCTCTCCCCCCTGCGTTTGAGTCAACCTTTGCAAACGAAGGGAAGTCTTCATTAAATGTGGCAATCGGTTCCACAAGATTGATGCCAACCTTTTAAAAATTCACCATTGGGCCGAATTGAACACGGGCAAATGCTGATGCAGATGAACAGGGAGAAGCGGGCCCCATCGAGAGAAATAAATCTGAGTTGCAGGCTTCAGTTCATAAATACCACAGGCTGTCAGGGAGCATGTTTTATGGCCCCTGATAGAAATTACTGCATTTATTTATCTCATCACACCTGATAGAAATGCAGAGTAGCCACTCGCGTCAGACCTGTATTTGGTTTGCTCACAAGTTGACCCACAGTTCCCATTCATTAATTCAGATAAATATGTACAGGAGGTCTCTGGTGGACTGGGTGTTTGACTCAAAAAAGTGCTTTCAGAAAGAATCAATGACTGTTTTTGCTAATTCGGTTTTTGCTTAGCGGATTTCTACACCAAAGTAACCAAGCGGATTTGCATTTGCGTCTACTCCCGGCCCGAGCGCTTCAAACCATTTCATCTATTTATTTCAAACATACCCCTCCTCCATTTTCAACATCTAGGCATCTCCTGCTTTGCATTGATATCACATTTCAGAAGCTTTTCCAGCATCTACTTCTGCACTTACCTTCCCTAACTTACTCTCGAACTCAGATTCTTCCGCCGGCTAAATGACATCTTACTCCCCTTGGCGGTGTCACTTTGCTCCTAATCTTCTTCCAAACATGACTCTGTCTGACTTTAATGCATCTGATGCATCCTGTAACCTGTTGGAGATGCTCATTTGGTCTTCAAAGCATGTCTAAAGCAGAATTATGCAGCGCTCCTGATGCGGAGAGACTCAGGCAGCGAGGCACTGAATTTATTGATTCCCGTGAGTGAGTCAGAGAGTGTAATTCACCAGCGCCTGATTGATGAGGAGAGCAAGTTCAAACTGTCCATGAAGTGCAACGCACGCTATTTTTGCTCTTTTCCAAAACTTTGATTTGGAGAAGCATTATGACTTGAGACCAACAGAGGATTCTTTTAAGCTAAATATTTCATAATAACCATGTATAATTGTTATTATTATTATTATTATTTTATTATTATCCTCTTTAACAAATAGTTTTCATTCCTCTTTTCATTAAAGTCTAAATGCAGAAATATAATGGAAATGTTTTTATTAATAACATTAATTATTAATAACAACAATAAATAATAATAGTGGGAATATAACCTATTTTATAGTAAACTGCATCAATGAAAATATAAAAATAGTAATAACAAATGTGTAAATTTTACTATAGCAATTTAGAATAATATTTGATAATGCTGATAATATACATTATTCCTCCTTTTTATTATAATATAAATGCATTTTACAGCAGAAACAACAACAACAACAATAATAATAATGTTATATGATGTTATAATGTTATTGCTTTTATTAATTTTATTATTATTAATTTAATTATAAGTAGTAGTATTATTGTATTAGAATAATGTGTAACATTGATATTAATTATTATTTATCCATTTTATTTTAATAGGATTTATGCATTTTTAGATCAATAATAATAATAATAATAATTATTATTATTATTAATAATAATTGAATTTCATTTTTATAAATTATTGTTTGGCTCTTACGTGTTTATCTGAAAATTAGCGTTTGTTTTCAGGATTATTACTGCAACATTATTAGATTCATTGGTTCTCATATAGTATAATAGCAATCAAGTGTAATGCTCCAAGGACATAAAAATTATAATAATAAAACGAAACAAAAAAAAACATTTTCTAACACTTTAGCTGTCCATGCAGGGCGACACTAATAATCTAGCAACAAACAGGGTGGACTGATGAGGGGGTTGTGTGTATTACTGTGTGTAAGTTTTAGGACCGTTTCTGGACTGCTACTGTTGTTGGCGTGTGTGTGTGTGTGTGTGTGTGTAGTACCATACTGGCTTAGGAAACCCTTCTTATTATCACTGACTCCATGACAACCGCTCACAGGCACCTAAGAGCCACAGACAGGGAGGGAAAGAAAATGGGAGGTTAATGATCAGATGGAGTCAGTGATTCACAGTGGTTAAAGATGGAGACCCACAAACCTAACGTCAACGATTCCTGTTATATTTATATCACATTTACATTCCAGTTTCAAGAAACCTTTAAAGAGCTCATTCATTTGTGAGCAGCCCAGTAAAGTATGCCAGATCACATCAGTTTGCTGCATCGTTCACAAAGTAGCACTTGAATTGTGCGAATTGCGTTCATGACAGATTTTGCGTGCCATGTTTGCACTGTTATCTGTTCTGTATAATGTGCAATGTTACGCCATGTGCAAATTAAGCGGTCCTAAAATTCTAGAAAGCAGACCGTTTTCCATTGAATTGCTGTGTGAGATCTGCTTCCAGAATCGTTTTTACTGAACACAGTGATTCTTTTGAACATTTCCATTAATTATTTCCTATGTCTTTGTGCATTGGTAATGAGGTCAGTTCTGCTTCTCTTTCCTAGACAATTCCCAGAGTCTCCGGCCTCCAGTCCTACTAAAAAGAACATAGTCAGGCCAGACTACGAACACAAAATCTACAACCTGTACACCAAATCAGGTCAGTCCCTCTGTAACTATTATTTCTAAAGTTCAGTGTTAATTTTAGGTGATTCTAGCTAACGATTACAGCATCGCTACACAACCTTCTGTGAAACTGAATTTAGTGACACGGCTAGGATTGCTGTTAACACTTCAAGTGTCCGAAAAAAATACACCAATGACGTGTGCACTTTAATGAAAACGTTAGGAGAATGTGATATGTGCGCTTCAGGAAATCCCATTGACCACCTCACCCCGCAGACCTGTCTTTCAGGTCCAAAATATAACTTGCGTTTGGGCTGTGAAGGCATGTTTTGTGCTTTTTTTCTGGCTGGAGAGAGACACCATGTGGTGAGGATGAGCTAATCTGTAACATCACACTGCTTTGAGCTACATCCAGATCCAAAGCTGACATTTAGTCACACATGCTTATGAATTTTCCGTTTGATATGATAAAATGTGCAGCTCATACAGTGTGTTAATTGCACTTGTAATCATGATTTTATTCTCTATATTCAAATTTAATTCACTTCATGTGAGGAATATGCCACATACTGTATGTTGCTACATTGAGATATGGAGAAGAAAAAGTTACATGATGTGCAATTTGCAAGTTATTTATTGCTTGTCTTTGACCCTCAATTCATTGAATTAAGCTTTTTGTTTTTTTATTTACTATTTTTTAACTTTATACTTTCATTAACTGCATTAATACCTCTTATAAAGAGCCTTAAATAGACTTCAGGGAGTCACGTATAGATTTTTACGCATACTTTGATTGCAAGATTACTGGCACGTTGATCACATCAAGGCTTCGGTGGTTAAAATAAGTGACTGACACATTAAACTCTGCCACTTGCATTTGATGTGGTTAAAGTGACAGCAGATTGACTTGTTCTCGGGTGAGGCCAAAGAGAAAGGTTCTGTGAGCACGAGGGCTGATGCATTCTGCTTCCCTGTCGCCATGGTAATGCCATTTGACTGACAGGCAGACACATGCTCTGCCACCAATCATCACTCTGTCAGCACAAGTAGTGTGTTCTATTGATCCTCCTTTAGCAACGTCTCTGTAACCGTCAGGAAGTGTGTTCACAGACGAGCTTAGCAGCGGAGCAGTATGTGGTCTAGTTATCCAGTGGATATTTTTTTATTTTATTTTTTATTGATGGAGATAGTAGAGACACAGGGAATGTGTACCCAAACACAACTTTCCCACAGTTCTGACAATGTTGCCTTAAGCTTCTTATAAATAACAATAACTGTTGTATAATTATACATATTTAGGTTACACTTTATTTTTGATTGTCCTTGTAACAGTGTAAATTATACATGTATGTACTGAGTAATATTAATTAACTACATGCACCTATGGTTAGGGTTAGAATTAGGGTTACTTGCATGTAATTAAGCATAATTAATTGTCTTTGTAATAGTAAGTACATGTAATATGTAATAAGGACACCTTAAAATAAAGTCTTACCTATATTGTTTGAAAAAAAAAAAAACAAACAAAAAAAAAACATTATAATTATATGTGCATGCTTGCATATATTTTATATGTAATATATATTAGCATGCACACACATCTTATAACATGTAACTGCATTGTATAATTATGCATATTTCTATAAATTAAATTAGAATTCATGTTATAAGCCATATGTGCATTTTAATTTAAAAAATACAATACACACAAATTAGCATGCACACATGTGTTATTATACATAATCATAATACAATTTATTTATAGAAATAAAATACTACTGCTACTATTAGTTAGAAATTTAATACAATTTCTTTACGAATTATGATTTGAAAAACAAGTGGATTTACCTTGCTTAGCAGGACACTTTTATGCACAATTATGCATTTATGTTTTTTTACTTAAAATATATGTTTATTAGTATTATTAGTATCATAAACTATTGTGAATTGAGTTATGACCTGAGGAGCAAGTGTGGGGTTTCTGACAGACAGCTGGATTTTCCTTAATCGTTGGGGACTCGCACATGTGCATATATATGTATGTTCGTGAATGTTGACAGCTGGCCAGGTTCGAGCTGGGCTAAAACCATGTGCGCTCTGTCAGGCTCGTAGCACCAGCTCCTTCAGGATTGATGAATTGCCTGCTTTCTTGATTAAACCTTCCGTCACTTCCCAACAAAACACACACATGCAAAAAAAAAAAAAAAAAGAAGAAGAAGAAAGACCAGCGCATTAAAGACTAGCCCAGCGCAGGAGACTCGACACGTCTGGGAATCTGTCATCGTCAGCCACATTATGTGCGGATTTGAGGTGCGGGTGCTTTGACATTTATTAGCAGAGTATTAAAAACGAATTCACGTTGATTTGGTAACCTTCATTCACTCCACGCTCATTTTAACAAGTTGGGTCTTTCTAGACTTCACAACCTCTTACTTTTTTTCACCCACCGCCTCTTTGAAGCTGAGCAGATTTTTGGTGTCATTTATTTTTCATTTAGCTTGATGGCTTGAAGGAAATATTTCCTAATTAGTGAAGGAATCAGTGTGAAAAAGAGTCCGTTTGCAACATCTGTGAGGTGATGGATTTGAATACATTCTTTTTTGGGGGGAGTATTAATGAAGGAATACTTGAAATGAGCGTGAGCTGTGATTCTCTAAATGTTTTTTGTTTTTTGTTTTTTTGTCAAGGGAACTTCATAGTGTTAATATCTTTTGGTAAAAAGTGGTAAGGAGCTTGTCTTTTGCCACTTGTTATTTTCATACAAAACAAGGAACAGATACTCATAATAACTCAGATATTCAATATCCCCTATGGAAGTCACATTAACATATCTATTGCATTAATCACAAAAAGAATGACAATGCCTTTATTAAAGATTATATATAATAGCAATCAATTATTCCTTGGTGTATTAAAGAAAGATCAATTAAAAGGTGATTGAAGAGAGAGAGAGATAAAAATACAGAGATGTTTCAGTATTACCTTAAGTTTGCAAAATATCAGAGCGAGTGACAATGATTTTTGATTTTCCGGAACTGATATTAGTCCCCTTATTAAAGTATGTGCATCTGCTTTTAATTTGCTTCAAATAATTGGAAAATGCAACAGAGCTTTCCAATTAAAGCGCCACTTTACGCACTTTAATAATACCCCCATAATATTAGAGCTTATGAAATGACAGGTGAGCTGGTGTATGAATAAAACATAAAGGCTCGTAATAAGAGACAGGAAAAAAATGGCAGACAGTTGTTGGGGGGGGGGTTTAAAATGCTTGACTTAATTTGCATATATTAATCTCTTCTTTTCAGCCTTATCGAATATTTGTGCGTATTTGAAGTTAAAATAGTGATGACAGGCCGGGGTACGCTTCATTTTTCCACGGATTTATTGCTCCTATAATTCAGGATCTTTAATAAGCCAATATGACTGATCCTCCGAGTTCTGTGGAATTTCGTTAATTGTTCCAGATGGCGCTCACTGATTATGCAAAATGACTTCTCTTTTTTTTTCCCCCACTTTTTTTTTTTTTTTTTCACCACCGTCCCCGACCACACTGTTTTTTGATTGACTAACACAGAGAAAAAAGATTATTTTTGGGCCAGCACTTTCATTAGGAAGCCTCTCATCAGGTTTCAAACAAAAGTTCCATCTTATCTCCGGCTGCAGACTGCGTCGTGACTAGCGCTCCGGCTAGCGCTTGGCAGTTGCGGAGGATCCCGTAGGCTTTTAATCGTGACTCTAATCTCGTGTAGCCCGGCAGCTCTCTCCACCCGTGTGGCCATATTTTACAATACCAAAACACTTTAGGCTGAAGGATTAGAGAACACGCACTCGGGCTAGCGACACAAAAACTCATCTGCTAAGTGCGGCTGCTCCATGGCTGGATGGCTAGCCTTGAGGAGCTGGTTGATTAAAACCCCCCAAAGCTAGGCCACCATTTTTCTGCTCCTCCTCTCTCATAGCCGAGGGCCCATTGAAAGTTCACCTTGATTCTGTTTAGCATCAGCTAAATTGCCCTAAATGAATTGTGTATGGATATTTGATGGGTGGCGGTGGGGTGGGGGGGACTAGGAGGGGGACAGACATAGACCAGATTTACAGCTGTGTTTTACTTTCGATGGGTACACGATTTAAGCCGTGCAATTTCGGGGCAATAAAACCGTTCTGAAAGAGAGCCAAGGACTTCAGGTTGGCGACAGGGCATGAAAGACTGCATACAGCTTCTTTTCCAAAAAAGCCATTAATGATTTATTCCCGTGGCCTACGTAGAGAGAGGGAGCCTGGGGAAAATGCAGAGCGGGTTTACAACTTGCTTGGCTCGTGTGCATGATAGCAAATACCACTAAACCTATGACTGATGTGACATCTGAAGTTTTGTTTCTAAATTAATCTGGATTTAAGACTCTACCCTCAGTCTTCCTTTAGGGGGTCTCTTCCTTTGGAGTATTGGCACCTAATGCTAATATGCACATTATACCATATCACTCTCTTTACGTGTTCTTTTTGTTTTCGTAATGCTGCAGTTACAAAATATAATAATTGTTTAAGTACATATACTTGTACATTTACATTTGTAGTTTTATTTATGGAATTTAACTTTTTTGAAGGGTAAAATAAAATAAAATAAAAAAAGACTTTTAGTACTTCTGTACTTCTAGCTAAATGTATTTATTTATTTAATATCATTTATTTATTTAGAAAT
Source organism: Enteromius paludinosus (assembly GCA_032361165.1). Classification (NCBI taxonomy): domain Eukaryota; kingdom Metazoa; phylum Chordata; class Actinopteri; order Cypriniformes; family Cyprinidae; genus Enteromius; species Enteromius paludinosus. The sequence goes on along the minus strand of JAUMHQ010000061.1, from coordinate 11,251,490 downwards.
CCTTTGGCATTTAACAATAACTTCTAGACTTCGATTTACAACTTTTTTGAGGTATAGGAGACTCTTGCATTTATTTATTTATTAAAACATAATTATTTATTTAAATAATACTAGCAATAATAATATTAGTGAAAATAATAAAAGTATATTTTTTAATAATTATACTGGATATTTAAATACCAATACTACTACTACTACTAATAATAATACTGTTAGTCTTCTCTCTTTTTTTTTGGTCAATACCTATGAAAAAAATATTTAGTCTTTTTTTTTTCCTATTTTGAACTACGAATATAAAGGCACTCTTCTATTATTTTCTAAATGTGTCTGTAAGTTTCTTGGAGATTTAAGTCAAGCATAAGACTAATGAGAGGCACGTGCCTGTGGGCCTAATCACAGTCCGGGATATCATTCCTCAGCCGTCCATCTCTCAGCCCAGAATAAGATCTGTTCCTTCATTAGTCTCCAGCCTATCAAACATGGCGGCCCTCAATAGATGGGCCTGTCTAGCCTTCCCATTGCCCTCATGTTCAGCAGTCTTTGTTATCGCACATCTAATTAGAACTTGATAAAAATATTTCCCTCGAAATCCAGCCATTAAATATAGGTTAAGGAGATTTATGATCAAATATGCTCTTAAAGATCTTTTAATGGGTCTGTGGACTCGTTAAGTTGGTTATTAACGAGCCCCTAATACATAGTGCGATTTAAACTCACAATGAGATTCCGTGGAATGGAGCCATTTCTGATAAGGGGGAAGTGGGCCCCCCAAAGGCTGTTTTGAAAGTGTGCCTGCTTGCTTTTGTCTCAAAATATATTAAGAGACTCATCTACAGCTGTATAAAGAGTTTATTCTCTGAAACAATGGCCAAATTCCCACCCCCAATCTCTCAAAATAAATGCTTATTGTAGTCAGCATGCTATTGTATGCGTTGTCATAATTTATGAACATCCTTTATTCTTTGGTGTCGTGGGTCATATTTAATTTTTAGGGTTTTTTTCTTCCTATTCAAGATTTTACGGTAAAAGAGGTACTAGAGAAGATGACATATATGAGAGTTAACAATAAAGAAATAATAAAATATATGTACTTTACATATGTAAGTTATTAGAAATTAGCTTTTTGTATTCATCCTGGTTTTTATACCATTTTCAAGAAAAGTTGTACTTTAATGACCAATTAATTTGAAAATTACATGTTGTGTAACAATTAAATATTTTTTTTACTTTGAGTGAATACTTAAGAGCACATCTTAACCATTTTTTCTTATTATGAAAAAAAAATTAATAAATATATATATATATATTAGGGGTGGGCATAGATTATTTTTTTTACAATGGCTCATTTGAATTCTGCCAAAGTGAATTTGGGGCCCCGGCAAATATAGGAATGGGGCCCTACATTTGCACACATTTACTTCAACCTTGAGGTACCTTTTTTGTTGTCAAAGTTGCTGCTGCACATTGGTGCCCCATAGTTACGTCCAGTGTTTCTACAGTTTTCATGTACATATTATAATTCTTTCATTAACATTTACATTTAGGCTACACATAAGATATTGACAACAGCAGTGTTTGCATGTGAAATTAGGCACAATTAGTAGAAATTTTTACCTCGTTTAGAACTGAGATGTAAATTTGCAGACGCTCCCTAAAGCAGCATAAGCGAATATTGAATCTAAAGTGCGTTTTCTTTTTGAAAACATCGGTTAGAAATAAAACGATCATCGTTTACACTGGCGTTCAACCTTCCCCGGAGTTTTCAAACTACAACAAGTGTCCGTTTTTTTGAGGGTGGAAAACACCGGTATAGGCGCGTAAAGTTATGCATTTTAAAACGAAAACGCACCTAATGTAAGCAACATTTCAGTTTGAACAGAGCAGACGCAGAGAGAGGAGCGCAGCGGGAAAGATCGGTAGACCGATCTCAGTATGCTCAGATACATAATATTTTGGTTTGCTAAACGCAGGATACACACGAAGCACGTTCAACTCCGACACACAGACAGTCCTGTTAATAAACACTGTTACTATTTGCGTGTCCGTGCTTAATGCGCATCTCGTGAAAAGCATTTTGGGGGCCCAAGGCAGTTGCCTACCTTTGCCTAATGGGTAAGTCCGCCCCTGCAATTTGGCTAGGTATACATCCACGCTAAAATATCAAGGTCAAAGTCAAACCAACTTTGAGAATAGATTAACGGCGTGTTTGACGCGTGGTTCGCGTGAAACGTTCAAGTTGAAAAATCTGAACTTTGGCAAAAATTCGTGCCACATTAACCAATCAGGAGCTTGCTCTAGTAGTGACGTGATTACTACCAAGCGGAGGCAGACTTCCGAAACTATGGAAGACAAAATCATCATCTATGTATGATACATCTTCGGACTTAAACAGGAATAAAAAGGAAAAGATTCATTAAACCAGAGTTTGCCTATGAGATATACCCAAAACTAATTTTACCTCCTGTTTAACCACTACAGAGACCTCAGGAGGCAGCGGCAAGTGTCAGAATTACTAGCCGCGGTGAGGCTGCCCTCGGCGGATACATGAGCAGTGAGCACCCGGTGTTCACGTGGAGCTCAAGGCTCCGAAATCGGCGAAGCAAACTTTTAAATAAATAAAACTGCGTTTCATGGCACAATAACAGCAATGTTTAGAATGTTTTGCTGTTTTCCCCTCCACTAATGCAGAGACTGGAGAAGAAGCCCCTCTCATGCCGCGAATTCGCATCTGTTGTACGCGCGAATGAAGCGAGTAAACTCAAAATGTTCACGCGTATAACTACGCGCGAATAGCGCAATTTATTCCGTTGTGTACGCACCATAAGAGTCTCGCGTTAACGCAGCACGTTAACGCCAATAACGGACCACCACTAATATATATATATATATATAAATAATTAAGGTAACACTTCACAGTAAGCTGTCATTTGTTCAATGTGTTAACTGATGTGAACAAACATTGAACAATACATTTATTGAAGTATATATTTTGTTAACATTTAGTTATTAATGCTAAACTATTTATTTTTAGTTTGTGTTAGTTCATGTTAACAAACACAACTTGTGATTTTAATAAATTAGCATTAAGTAAGATTAATAAATGCCGTAGAAGTATTCTTCATAATTAGTTTTTACTTTTTTGTAAAGTGTTACCATAATTAATTTTTATTTTCATAATTTATTTTTATGTTTAAAGTTTTTTTTTCTCTTATCATTTATATGTAATAGTTTATAAATGTTAGTTTTTAAAAACTTTTTACACAAGACAGTGTACAGCCAAAACTAACTTTAAAAAGAAATAACATTATTAATATTTTATTTTTTTTGTTTACTTATTTATTTTGTACAAATTGACGTTTTGACATGAACAAAAAATTCACAAGGCTCTCCAGGGCCTCTATCCATTTCCTGCTAGCTTTGTTTTTGTTTGTGTGTTTATGTTTTGTTTTGTTGTTTGTCAGTTTGTTTATTATTTTGCGTTGCTCAGTTTTTGTTTGTTTTTGCTTTGTCTGTAGTTCCATGCAGCATGCACCTCACAGTTCTTAAAATGTAAATCCAAACCTCTTTAGTCGATGCTTCCTATCCGTGATTGCCTTCACAGTTGCTTCATTCAGGGCTCAGTGTCATACCTCCTCTGTTTGTTAGGCCAAACTGCAGCTGTCAAACCTTATGCACATACTCGCATCTGAATGACACATCTGAGCTACAGTGTCTACCGAGCCTCATGTCACAACCAACGTAATGCTAGAATGATTAACATAATTAATGAGGAATGGCGGTGCAGCATTGGTGGATTGGTTTAAGGAGATGATGAATGGTCCTATGGCTGCACCAGTGGCTGCCAACGAGGCCTCTCATGCTGTCATCCCTCCTGCCTGAGTCCTGGCACACATCATTACTCACCAGGCCGAGGTGCCACTTTACATCGCCCTGCAGCCGCCAACATGGAAAACTTAATAACACTCCCCAGCGCTGAGGGGATCTATTGGGGCTCCGTGCCAGTGATTGTCTACTGTAGGGTGCTAGTGGAACTTAAGTGGAGGTACAGTATGGGATTCTAGCTCAGCTCAAAGTAGCTCTCGCACGGACTGTAGTGTATAAATACAGGCACCGACCCTATCGCGTGACCCTTACGCCGCTTTCTTGCCTCAATTTGCTTCTCTTTCTAGTATGGTTCAACATTCCTTTCCAAGTCCGCCCTACCTCCTGCTCCAGCATGGTGAGTTAGCATACCCACAGAACCGCTAATTAAGAGGGGATTTGGTGTAATTGTGCCTTCTGCTGCGGCCCATCCGGCACACGCAATTTAGCGGCGGGTCCGTTGCCAGCTCTGCCGCTCATTCCTGCTCTGGAGAGGCCAAGCTCATTTACTTAGAGCCTCAAAACAACTTCAGATCACTGTGCTAGCATTACAGTAATGCTAGACCTATCACATGCCAGAGCTAGTACTAATCTCTCTAGTACACTTGACTAATCCCTAGACCACTTACTGTATCTTAGGAGGTTTTAACACTTGGTTCAATTGCTTGGTTCAAACCGTAGTTTGATTTCACCCCCTACCCCTGCTTTTATATACAGTATTAAATGTTTTTGTTTGTTTGTTTTTATTATTTATATATTTATTGTGTGCCCTATTTTTGTTTGTTTTATTTTGTTGTTTATTTGCTTATTTTATTGATTTTGCTTTTTATTTTTATTTATTTATTTATTTATTTATTTTTATTTTTTTTTTACATACATTGTTTAAATTATTTAGGGTTTGTAGCTCATTTATGTTTTTTTATATATATATGTTTTTTTAATTGATATAATGTTAATATTTCTTTTGTGAATAAATGGAAAAAAAAAACTTACCAAAAAAATTACATGAGAAAAAAGTCACAAATAGCATGAGAGAGGTGTATCTTCAATGTCAGGGTTTTTTTTTACTGTCACACTGCAGGACACATTTCAGCTACCCACACAGAGGAAAAAAATATATTAGAGATTATTATTATTTAGAGGTTATGTTTCTTGACCTCTCTTACCGAATGGAACGGGTGATAGCTGCTGGAATTACATTACAGTGTATCTGAAGTGTCTGCTTAATGCCAGGCATCCGCTGGAGCATTTGGCTTCTCTTTCACTCTGGAAGACAGATAGATCAGTGCCCAGTGGGTGATGCCTACTGGCACCCGACCCACTACCAGATTTCAAGGGCCACTTGTCAAGCAGATGGAAAAATAACAATTCTCTGCTAAATAAACTTAATACATCTTCCCTGCCCCCTTATCTCTCTGGTCTCTCCCTCTCACTCTTTAACCTTTCTGCACTTAAAGGTTTAACCAAAAATGACCCATAATTTATTCAAACCTCATTACAATTCAAACCTGTTGGATGTTTAGCCTATTATGAAAGGTGAATTTTTGATATGTAGGCCATCATTTTCTTTATAAGCAAAGTAAATGTGAACAAGTTTAAAGGGATAGTTTATCATAAACTTTAATGAATTATCATTGTTATTAATTGTTCACCCTCTTGTTGTTCCAAACCCAAAACACCTTTGTTTATCTTCAGAACAAAAATCTGAGAGCTTTCTGATCCTGCATAGACAGCGGTGAAACTGACACGTTCAAGGCCTAGAAAGGTAGTAACATCATTGTGACATCAAGGCTACGGGATTCTATTAATACTTTTTGTGCACAACAGACAAATGGAAGATATCTATAGAAATGTTTTTTTTTTGTTTTGTTTCTTTTTTATCATGAACCAAAATCATTTCTGAAGACTTATACTGGACAGTTGCGTACTTTTGAAACATTAAACCCTCAATCAACCTGGTCTCATAAAAATATGTACCTCTGTACACTTTTTGTGCAATGTACTGGATGTTTTGTTGCAGTTTCATAGAGAAATGTCCACTGAGTGGTGCTAAAACACAAGTTCAGTGCGTGAACCCTGGCACATTTTAGCACTTTGATATAGGTATGTATTGCGGCGGTTCAGAATTGACTTATTGGTACGCATTTCATATCTCGCTAAAAGTGCACCAAGGTACGTTTATACCATGAGACCAGGTAGATCATATTTGTTGTAACGCTATGGAAAAGAGCAACAGAATTTGTAGCTTTAAAGCGAAATATGGATTCTTCTCACTTGAATCTTTTCTACATGTGATCCAATGATAGTTAAATTAAGACGTAAAATGAATAAAAGCTGAAAATTCGACGAAAAAAGAAGGAATGGCAAGGGCCACGACAGAGTCATTAAAAGGTGCTGAAAATAGCAGCGAGCCATCATCTGTTCTCATAGCACGGGTCAGGAGCGCTGACACTTCCAAAACTCCTCCTGTCAGGGCAGGGGGCCATTTGTATTCTCTCTCATTAGGCAATTTGACTAATGACCAGGCTGGGCTTTGGAGGGGCTCAGGCAGACCTCCTCGCCCAGGCTCTGGCTTCACCAGGCAGCAGCTTCTATTGGAATGGCACAGATGGCAAACCCGGGTGACAAAATAAACGACAATATGTCTCTAAGATGTCTTCAGGCGGCGGGCACGATTTGTCTTTAAAAGCAAGAAGGTTTGTCTCTGTAGGACAGTATGTGTGCTGAGAGACCTGTTGGGATTTCCCTATCCCATCCAACCCAGCGATCCTTCTGCTTATCCTGTGTATCAGTGAGTCCAATCTGCAATCCACACACCCGCTGGGTAACTCTCTCTTCCTATCAGCTTCTCCAGATTTCACATCCACTTGCACTATTGTCCTTTATGCATGACCTGCAGTGACTCAGACCCAGTCTGCTGTTACTCTCCTGTGGTTTGGCTGGATGTTGTCAGTGTGAGCTGTGGGTGTGAGGAGATTAAATGTGTGCTGGGGTGAGAAGGTTAGGGTAAGGGAAGGTCTGAATAGGTGTATGGAAAGAGCATTAACGTGCTTGAAAAACATTTTTTTATTATTATTATTAATTTCTGAAAAACAGTCATTTTGAACAGTCAAGTGAACAAAATTCATATTTTGCCATAATGTGTCATGTTTAAATCCAAAGAATAAATTAAATGAAATACAAGCTTGTTTGAACTGTTACAAACGGTCCGTTTTAGTCAGTGTAGCCTACAGAATTACTTCACCGTTTTTTCCCCCACCACCAACTCTGGGGAAGAAATTATTTTTTGTTTCGTGAACTGCGCTGTACTGGCTGACCGAGTCCTCCATCTGTCAGTCTTTTAACATTAGCTTACGTATAAATCTGATGTGTGTGTGTGTGCCGGTGTGGCGAGTGTGGCTGGCGGAAGTCCTGTGTGACAGTGCATCCAACAATGGAAGTGTGAAGGATTAGAGCTCATAGCAGCATGTAAGGGAAGTCTTCTCTGCCTGCAGCAGCCATCCGTCAGGGCTCGGGGGCTGTGGGGATGACAATGCCCAAATTTTTCACAACACCTGACACAGCTATTAATAAGGCAATGATCCTCATAGCCACACTCATACTCACTTCAGCACACCCTCATCATTCACTCACTCTAACCGATCCCAGCGCTGAACTCACCGCTCTAATCAGCAATTAATGTCATGATAGTGTCTGTGTACCAGGTCTAACCGCATGTCAAGTATTGGCAGACTGAAAATCCCTATTGTTGCATTTGTTTTGAATAAACAGATATCATGCAACATTTAACTGCTAATCTTTGTCCATCAGCCCAGTAAAGATCAATGAGGTCTTTTGTACTTGCAAGGGCTTTGGTCACAGCCAGATCCTGTTGCTCAACTTTTTAGAGAGCATTGTGTAACGGGGCCGGCAAATCAAGGTCATAGGTTTGATTCCATGTTCCATTTGTATATACAGGGTGTATACCTGAATCACATGATTTGATCGGAGCATTTCGAAACAGCAATGGTTGCTCACTTTCTCTATATGACTAATTCATTGTGGAAATAAAATCATTACAATCAATAGACCTAACGTACAATGTTTTTAGATAACTGTGATATGGTTAGCTCCGGGTGTGTGTTCACGGTGTGTGTGCGTGGTTGTTCACTTCTCACTGCGGTGTGTGTGCACTCGGATGGCTTAAATTCCTAGTATGGGAAACCACCTGGCCACATGTCACGTCCTTTCCTTCCTTTCCTCTCCTTGTAAATTTCTTGGAATAAAACTGCTAATTAATTAATTAATTAATTAAATTCAGCTTGCGTCTTATATTAAATAAAAAAAAAAATCAAAAGCACACTGTTTCTTTCATAAATTGCACCTTGTATATATGTATATTTAACGCTCTAACATTGAAAATAAACCTCTCTCATGCCATTTGTAAATCTAGGAATGAATTTTCTTTATTTTATTTGTGTTGTTGTTGTTTTATTTTTGCTGTGACACAGCACAGTCCAATTTTTATTTGTTAAACACCATATATATACATATATGAAGTAAGTTTTTTCATATGGATTTTTAGTATACCATTGAATAATGACTGAATATATAAGCTTAAGCAACAAAATATCAGAGGTGGACGAAGTACACAAATCAAGTACTTGAGTAAAAGTACAGATCCATAATATTAAATATTACTCTAGTAAAAGTAAAAATACTCCTTTTTCAATTTTACTTGAAAGTATAAAAATACTTGTTTTTTTAAGTACTTAAGTAAAAAAGTACTGCAATTTTTTACGGTCTACTTAATTTTATATAGCACTTTTTTTTTCATAATATTACTGCTCAAAATACCTGAGATTTTTGACGAGCAT
>JAUMHQ010000061.1:11198646-11226714 GCA_032361165.1 Enteromius paludinosus | reverse complement strand
TCCACCATGTTATTTATTTTTTACTTTTACCAAAAACAGTAAATGTATCATGACATTTTGAATTTTTTTCTAACTGGCTTGCAGAAGTATGTAGACTATATTTGCTACTGTACCTTTAAGAACCTCACAATTTCTCTAACATTTTTAACTTTTTCATACTGTTGTGGAGTAATAGTGATGATAAGTAGTAGGTGGTCATAACTTAATGTATCATTAGTATCATCAGTACCAGGTGTCACTGGTACCTTTAGTACGAAAGCTTTTAGGTACATATTTGTACCTTATTTACACAGAAATTGTTCATATAATTAAAGCACATATTATACGTTTTGAAAGGGTTCTGCCCCAATGATTGACTATATAATGTTATGCTCTTATTGCATGAAAATCCATATGTCGATGATTTGTCCCCTTGTAAGTGACCAGGGGCCCTCCTGAGCCTCTGACCACCTCACCACGGACCCTCATCTCCAAATGGAGCTAAATATTAGGTCTCTTTCAGAACCACAACTCCCACTCACAGCCTCACTGCCTCTTCAAACAACCACCTCACATGGTTTTACTTTCAGCCGTGCTATGGCTTTATGATAGGGAAAAAAATAATCATATCCTGAGACCGCACTGTAAAATGAAAAGGACTGGCTCTCTCATTGGTCAGAGCGTTTAGTGTGTTTAATCCATGTGTGTTTGAAGGAAATGGTTTGGCGTGAAATATGAAGGGAAACTATTCTCAGCTAGTCTATTTGTCTTTTTACTTACAATCAGAAAACAAACTCATGTGTTTCTAGTTGATCAATGAGCAATGCACATTCAGGATGAGAAATTGGTTTCTGTTTCTTGTATTATTCTCTATTTTATAGGAGATGGAGGGAGAAAGAGATGAGAGGTTTGTCAGACCATGGCTCTGTGGGCTTGAGCTGATACAGTCATCTGCTTCCAATGTAGAGAAGAGCAGAGGGAGCCATCCATCGCTGGGCACGTGGACTCAACCTTGTTAGTCTCTCTTTTCTTTTCACAGACACTCACACACAAAGTAAAACATACACGAATACATGGAAACTTGTCCATGAGAATAAGCTGGAATCCCGTGATGGGTCTTTCATGCGTTCGGATGGACCGAGTCTCTGAGGAGGAACCTACATAATGAAATTCACAGAGTCTAAACCTTTGATAAAACCCAGGCTGAGAGCTAACGCAATGCGTGTTAGACATTTAGAGTCCTACACTGAGATGGCTAACGCATTGTATTTGCATATGTATTGTACAATTACTAGAATTTTTCTTGAAAACAACAACACTCTAATTCGAGTCAAATATGGAGTAACTCTTCTACAGGTGACAGGTGCACACTGTCCAAATAACACTAAATCAATAGAAGTGTGCAGTTCAAACATTTAAAGGGATATTTCTAACCCTGCTATCCTTAAAGAAATAGTATACTCAGAAAAGAAAATTTAGAGTAGTTCCAAACCTCTATGAAGGTCTTTGTTCTGCCGAACACGAAGGAAGATATTTTGAAGGAAGTTTGTAACCAGGCTGTTTTGGTCACCATTGACTTCCATAGTAGGAAAAAAAATACTATGGGCGTAACCGATGACAGAATCGTCATATTTTTGGATGAACTGTTCCTTTAAGAACAATATGCAGTTAATTTCAGAATCTAATATATTTAGATGTGGAAGTTTAGCATGTGCAGAATAATGCATTAACCAATGAATGAAACAAAGTAATTTATTCTATTTTAGCACAAAAATCTAAAATTATTCAGAGGCTGTCTTACCCTCAGCACTACTTATTTATATTTATGTTTAAATCGTAATAATAATTATAATAACAATAGTTTGGACAATTATGTTAAATAACTGAACAAGCATTAACAGAAAAAGCTGAAAGCCAGTAAAAAAAAAGGTAATTTTGCTCTATTACACTGTTGGAAATGAATGCTTTTTATACATTATTTGGCAGAATTTTATTTGAAGATATGTCATAATTGCAACAGATTTCAAACTGAATTATGTATGTTTTTAGAGAACAAAGATGACTGAAATGTATTAATGAATAATAAACCCACTAATTACAATACATGAATATTAAAATATTTTCATATTTATAAGTCTCTTATGCTCACCCAGAGCATTAAGATACAAAAGCTCACTAAAACATTATTTTGACATAGTATTATGATATGACTTAACAATTTTTATTATAATATTTACAATTTTAAATTATAACATTTTATAATATAATAATATAATATTTATTATATTCAATGTTAAGAACAGTTGTGCTCCTTACAGGGCCATCCATAGCTGACACTGGGCCCCCTCAGTCCGTTTGCAGTTGTGTTCCAGGGCACTGACTCCTTAATATTTTTGTGAAAATCTCAATACATTTTTGGAAAAGAAATCAGGAACTTTACCATAAAAAAATAAAAAATAAAATAAAAACATATTACATGCATGGAAGAATAACATATAAATAAATAAAAAACCTTGTGAAAAAATGTTTTTGGATGTTCTACAATCCTTTATAAATGGCTAATATTCAACAGTCGGTTATAATGACTGAGCACTTTGTTGCTCAACGCAAACATCCATACGCTCTTATTTTGCCAATCACCTTTAACAAGAGTTATTATGACAAGCCATAAAGCATGTGCACATTTATGCTTTTCTGTGTTGATGACATCATGTGGGGGTTAAGAGCATGGCGTTGCAGGAGAAATGTAGACGGAGATTGCACCGTGTGGTCTTCACTGCACTTCTCTCTTAACAAGCTCAAACTGGACTCGAGGGGGAGACGTCTGGATCTGGCAGAGAGTTAAAGAGTGATATCAAAGTGCAAGGCAAGTGCAAGAACTCTGTCCCTCTCTCTGTTGGAGTACCTCAGCCATATGAGGCACATTAGAGTAATTGAGGAGCAATGGGCCTGGGCGTGAGGTGATCTCTCTCTCTCTCTCTCTCTCTCTCTCTCTCCCTCTCCCTCTCTCTTTCTTTTGCTTCCTTCTCCTGTCCTGTCCCAAACACTTTTCCCCACCAGCGGCCCATATCCTACCTTTGTCTGTGTCTGGAAGTTAAACTTTCATGTTTTTCCCATTCTTTTTCAGCATTTCATTTCCCCTTGGTCTTGCCTGAATCTTTCTTTCTTTTTTCTTTTCTTTCTTATTATTCATAATAATTCATTACTTAATTGTTAGTGTTAAATTAGATTTTGATATTACAAATACAATAATAATAATAATAATAAGCATATTTGTTGTTTTGGTGTTTTTAATCCTAAATCCTTAATGAAAACAACAACAACAATAATGATAGTAGTAATAGTAATAATAATAATAATTATTATTATTATTATTAGTAGTAGTAGTAGTATTTTGCATACTTTTATTGATAATTTGATTATGGCTACATTTTGATATCACTACATTATTGCCAACGTCTTTAAAAGTACATTTGTTGATTTAGTGTTTTAATACTAAATATTTAATAATAATATTATTAATAATAATAATTATTATTATTATGCAAAAATGTTTTGATAATTGTATTGTATTTTACTACATTTTGATATCACTAATATTATTTCCAACATGTTTATAATAAGCACATTGTTGATTTTTTTTGTGTTTTAATACTAAATATTTATTAATAATAATAATAATAATAATAATAATTATTATTATTATTATTATGCAAAAATGTATTGATAATTTTATTGTATTTTACTACATTTTGATATCTCTAATATTATTTCCAACATGTTTATTGTTGGATTTTGTGTTTTAATGCTAAATATTTAATAATAATATTAATAATAATAATTATTATTATTATTATGCAAAAATGTTTTGATAATTTTATTGTATTTTACTACATTTTGATATCACTAATATTATTTCCAACATGTTTATAATAAGCACATTGTTGATTTTTTTTTTGTGTTTTAATACTAAATATTTATTAATAATAATAATAATTATTATTATTATTATGCAAAAATGTATTGATAATTTTATTGTATTTTACTACATTTTGATATCACTAATATTATTTCCAACATGTTTATTGTTGATTTTGTGTTTTAATACTAAATATTTAATAATAATAATAAAACATTTATTCATGTTAAAATATTAATATTATAATCAACATGTTTACAGTCAGCATGTGTTGAATTAATGTTTTACTACTAAATATTAATAATACTACTACTAATAATAATAATAATTTTGTAGCATAATATGTTGTTAGAACATATAATTTTTAATATATTTTATTGATAATAGCCTTAATAATTAAATTTTGAATGTCCATTTTTCCTACGAAAAGTTTTGTTTTTGTTTCATTCTTTTCTCCCCTTTATGACACCACAAAGTGGCCTGAACACAGAGATCAATTAGCTTCTTTTAAGTGAGATCAAAGCGTGGTGGCCCCATGTCCAGGCATGGAGGCCAATTAAACCTGAGCATAAGGATGCTGGTCCCCATGGACCACTCACCACTGGACACATGCTACAGATTTAACAATATGCTATAAAAATGTCTAAAATCTGCATACTTATCATTTGATATTTAGCGTTATTTTGGAGGCCAGCAACACAGAACTTCTCATTGCTTACTGATTACGGTTATCATAATCATAAAATAATGACAGTCAAATGCGAGGCGATAAAAGAGAGGAGCGGAGTGTGGGTAGAGGAGTGAGGGAGCGTGAGAGTGGAGTCGGAAGAGGAAGCATCGAGTCTCAGTCCACAGACAGGTGCAGTGACCCTATCCACCTCTGGAGGTGCCACTTGCATTTTATGGGACATTTATGGTAGGCCAGCGCTTTTTACCACGGCCACCTGGATGCAATAAGAGCGCAGCTCCTGAGTCTGCTTGTAGGAAACTCTCAGGGGCTCCCGCGGGAGGCAGGCCCTGTTAAGATGTTTATGATTCAAAAAGTGGTCCAGGGGGAAAACACTGACAACTACAGAGAGGGATTTTGTAGAGGGAGCTTGTTTTCTTGTTACTCCCAACACTTCCCCAGAGAGCTGTTTTCCCTCCTCTTTTCCTGAGTAAGCCCATGGGGAGAACAGGGTTGATTTAAATGTTTTTTAAACTCTGCTTAATTGTGTTCGGGGTGATTTGATGACCGGTCAGTTGGTTTTATGTTTTGTTTCTTGTCGTATTTGTTAGATCTAGTTCATTTAGCTCAATAGAAGAGAGTCAGCTAGATTTCATTAAAAGTTTGTAAATTAAAGTGCAGTGACAGAAGTCCCTTGTGTCCAGATGGGCAGCTCTAATACCTTCATTAGGATTGACATACTTCCTGTTCATTGATATATCGCTCTGTGCTCAGACCTTGTAGCTTAAATCATAAATTTAAGGGCAAAAACCTTTATTTAATGTATTTTTACATTGTAATATATAACATTTAGAAATTAATTGGAAATAATGGAATTATTATTGCTTATAGTTTATTTTAAAGGTCAAAGCACCTTATTATTTTTATCATTATGCTTAAATGCTAGCACTATGCCTAATGTTTTAGACGTGGATAATAATTTTAATATTTATCCCTATCTAAATCATAAGCAATATTCATTTTTAAAGTTCTTAAATTGAAATGCTGTTGAAATAATCTTATTGTATTATGTATTATTTTATAATAACTTTAAATATTACTTCAATATAGAGTTATTATATGATATGATATTATTTCTAAGTATTTTGATAGGAAATGTATATTCTCTGTTACCCAAAGGGTTGAATCTGGCAGAGATAGGCTATTTAAAATAGTCAATTAGACACCTGGAAACTACATAAGACTGAGAACTTCACAGCTCTAATGCCGCAGGTCTGTTCTTTACTAGGCTGTAACCCATCTTCCATGCTGACCTTTGATGAGGGAGACCACAGCAATAAATCCTGTGCAGAATCCACTCACACCTTCATGTTTCAGCCCACTAACTACATTTGACCATTCAGGGGGTTCAAAACTGCAGGCTCTAATAGCCCAGCAGATGGACCAGTAAATGATGGCCAGGACACGGCTACAAATCTGAAGACTTTAAACCAAAGCTCCCTTTCCACCCTTACACTTCTGACTTGATCTATATTATATAGGCCATAGTGAAAATGAACTTAATGTTTACGTATCTGATAAAAGCCTTTTCACCTCAGCCTTCATTTCTGATTTCAGTTGAATTGAAGCATATTTTCTGCAACATTTTGTTTTCCAGTATAAAGCAGAGCTCAACAGCTCAACTCCAGGTCATTATTTATCTGTGATCTTAAACACACGGGGAAAGGATCAGCGTTTGGACCGGTTTCAGTGCTCTGAAAGTCATTTTTTGCTCTCGTGGGATACATGGAGACCCCCAGGTCAGCACATGCAGGGAGCATTGAATGTGTTGATAGAGATGAGGGGGTGCTGGATAGATTAGAAAAGCTAGCTTTTGACAGACGCTGCACAGATCTTCATCTCCAGATCCAGCCAGCTGAGGAACATCTGGAGCAACCCACACTCAGACGCAGACATTGAGAGCTGTGCTGTGAATTACATTTATAACAAAGCAATGCTGAATGCGGCCTGTGAAATTGTCACGTTTGTTGATTTAGGTGGGGTGTGCGTGTAGAAATCAGTGCTGTATATATATATATATATATATATATATCAGTGCGGTTTTGTTTACATAATGTGTACTGTGTATTTTTATTATAACTATATAAATGCAGACATATATATATATATATATATATAATTACACAGTACACATTATTATTACTATTACATTATTTCTATATTTATTTATTCTAAAAATTTATTTTTAAAGTTATTAATCAAGAACCTATTAATAGGAGCCGGATTTAATAAAAAAAAAAAAAAACTAATTTAATGTCAATATAATGTCAAGCGGTAAAAAATAAAAAAAATACAAATATTTCTATAATAATATATCGTGATACAATTTTAATATTATTTATTTTTTATTACTTACAAAAAATGCTGTTTTACTTTTTACATTACTTTAAGCACGTATACATGTCCTGCAGTTGGACATAGTCTAAAACTATTTTAAACCTTTTTTTTTTTTTTTCATATATACAGTATAGAGATTTAATAACCTCATGTTAATTTAATGACTGTGAAATTGTATTATTTTTAAGAAAACAGGACCACCACTATTGTCAAAAAGCAATACAACTTAATTAAAATAAAATTAAAAATGGAAATAAAGAAAGAAAGAAAAATAATGAAAAACATATAAATTGGCAGAAATTATAACCTAATATCTTAAACTTGAAAAAAAACATCATGGTGCATGGATGGGTCAAAAACCATTATTATTATAGAGTTTTATTATTTAAGAGAGTAATAACAAGGTTGAAAATAATAAGAGAGAGACCAGAGGCCTGACAGTCATCAAAGCACCTGAAATTTCGAGTTGAAGTCTTGATGAGAAACATTAAGCAATTACCTTGATCCCAGTGTTTCCCCTTTAATCTTCAAGACTGACTGTTGGCTGGCCATAATTACAAACCAGTGACAAATTTTCAGACATGAGCTCTCCTCAATGTGGCGACCCGAATCTATTTAGAACTTCTCAGTGTTCAGGCCACAAAACGGGTTACACGCATTTCATTTCAAGAGCTCTGACTGAAGTTATTCCTCCCACAAAAGAGAAGCAGGGGATGTATGTTGTAAATGGCACGCATCCTAAAATCAGACTCGGAGCCGCCACTGAGCCCGCTTTGCCATGGAATGAATAAATCAGTCTGGAGAAGAACCCAATGAACAAGACAAGCATCTGCTGAAAAGCATCGTAAATCTTAGTTTTGGGAAACGTTACCATCCCTTTCAGTTTTGCGCCGTAAGGATTTGCAGGCCTCACGAAAGCCTTAACTCTTTTCCATAACAACAAAGCAAATGCTGATACATTAATTGTGCAATAGCATTGATAAAAGATTATTAAGTCGCCATAGCTGTATGTTAGTATTTCTTTAGCATTAAAATGATACAAAGTTTCCGACCAAACCATGTGACATTTTCCAGACTCGATGGAGAAATTCAACACATCTTCTTTCAACAGTACCTAAAATAGTCTGTTTCATCTTAAGCTAACTTTGATCTGCTTCAGATCCCGACCTTAGATAAAAGACGTCTGGATGAAAGCCTATACGTGCAATTTGTTTGGCCCTTTTCTTTTCTTTTCTATAGTATGTAGTCATTTATATTTTATTGGCACTTGTACTAAGACGTACTATGTTTCTTCATCAGAACAGATTTGGAGAAATTACTTGCTCACCTATGGGTCCTCTGCAGTGAATGGGTGCCGTCGGAAGGAGAGTCCGAACAGATGATAAAAACATCACAATAATCCAGTACATGAGCTAATGTTCTGTTGAGTGAGGAGCTCCGTGTTTGGAAGAAATAAATCCATCATTAAAGCAGATTAACTTTTAACTGTTACTTCTGCTCAAATGCACAAGTCTATAAACCATAATGCTTCTGGGGTTTAATCTGTGCAAAATACTAATATTTTAGCAGAAAGCAATGCTTTGAGACTTTTTGCTTTTCATGTGGATTGCTTGGATTATTGTGATTTTTTTATCATTTGGCTCTCATTTTGACGGCACCCATTCACTGGTGAGCAAGTGATGTAATGCTAAATTTCCACATATCTGTTTTGATGAAGGAAAAAACTCATTTATACCGGATGGATGAGTTCATTTTCAGCTAATCTATATTCTGTTTTTGTTTCTGTTTGAATGAATTCCAGTATGTTCAAATCAAAAGCGCATCCAAATGAATTGTCCTCTTATATTTGCTCGAAAAATAATAAATGCACTGGACTTGCAGAGTTAAGTTATTCAAAGTTTGTGCATTGCAGTGCAAGGTCAACAGTCTGGTAGCCATCTTTTTTTTATGTTTTCTTAATTAGTTCGCTCTCATGTCATCAGAACTTTATTTAAAGTTCAATAAAACGTCTTAAAGTGGCTGAAATGAACTCTTACAAAAACACTAGCAAAATTTGTTAAAACTAGTTATTTGTTGTTTTCTGAGTCAGACACTATCTACTATCTATCTAGTATATGAAACTCTAACGGTCAGCCCTTTTAAATGTAACAGTAGATGTAGATATATTTCATCCACTATTGGTAAACATGATCTAGACGGCAAGCGGGGAATACTCTTTCTTCAGAAGCATGTCAGGTAAACTAAAAATAAGTTAAAACTAGATTGACCACTGGAGGGCGATATTGACCCTTTGTATAACACTGAGAATTGAGACAAGTCCATGCTGGGCAAACTGTACGTAGCTGGATTCGGTGCAAAAGAAGTAATAACTATCGCATATTCAATTCTTGATCGATATTACTCTATGTTTAATGCATATTAGTAGGTTATATAAATTCAAAATTTGTAATATGCAAATATATTATTCAAAATTCAACGAAGCAACACGACAACATTGAAAATAAATGAACAGTATAGGCTAAATTATCCGTTCAGCACTACACAACGTATGCTGAAATTTGTTATAAATTTAAGTTTTATGTTAGCCTACAAATTAAATGCAAGAGTTTATGAGACTGCAGATTATAATAAAACTCACTGAAAAAAACTTTGCAAAAAAAAAAAAGGATTTTTTTTTCACTAAACGTTACACCAAATTGAAATTGAATAAGTATTACTTCTTGTTTTCATTTATGTATTTATTTATTAATTTATCAGTGGCCTTAGACATATTTTCAAACGAGTGAAAATAACTTAAAGATGCCTTTTATCTTGTTTTCTGAGTCTCTGAAAAGTGTAATGGTTCATTATAGCAAAAACTCATTAAAAGATCAAAGTGGATCCAAACTTGAAAGTTCACTGCCACGTACAATTTACTGTATGTGTCTGCTTCTCACTGCCATTAGCAGGGTTTGCTCTCTTACTCAGGATTTGTTCAGATAAGTGAAGGATTAACCCGTACGCTCCAAACAGCACCAAGATTTACCCGATACACTAAATACTAGATATTATGTGTCTAACATGTATCTTTACCACGCACTTGTGTTCATCAGCCTTACGTTTTAGACTTAAATAAATCTCTAGGAGATTAAAATCTAAAGCGTAAATATACATATATATTTAAAGCTATATAACAATTTTAGAACATCATTAGCAACTTTTAGCGTGGTTATAGCCTACAGCTAAAATTGAATGGCGTTTCTTGTTTCGAAACAATTGTTTCATAAAATGTATATTTAACGAATTGTTTTAGTATTAATTATTAGTATTAATTCCATTACGCAATTACAGAACGCTAATGCTGTCCAAGTTCCTTTTTTTATGCAAACATCCTTTAAAGCCATTTCGCTTTTTTTTCGATTTGTATCATAATAATTTAAATATATATGTTTGTGTCGGTTTATAAATACATTTCGATGACGTTATTTCTTTGCAATCAAATCATCGTTAGATGGCAGTGATGCGTCTGAGCTGTGAAAACTACTCTCCTTATCATTTCAGAGAGAGTCCGTGATGACATCTGAGGTGTTAAAGCCCAAACGCATCCCATACCTCATACTTTATTTTCAAAGTTATATTTGCCACTAGTTTTATGCACGTTCCTTGAATGCAGACCTTTATTATTATGATATGATGATGATTAGGCATTATTGATGTTGGTGCTTATGTCAGAATTGTATTATATTGTCATGGTTGTTTTAATTTGAGTTTGCATTATAACCTTTTATAATACATTGTTAAACGCTCTTTGATTAATACTGTTATATGTAGGCTCGGCAAATCTAACAACGTTAAAAAATAAACTCGCTATTTATTTAATAACTCGCATTACGTTACAAGGGACTGCTCCCCCGCGGGAACGAATTTATTTGGCAGTTTTATATCAATTTATTTATTTTTCATTTATTTTTAAAACACAGAAACTAAACAAAACGCAATTCCTTCAAACGGTATATTTTCGTTTGATGAGCGTACTATTTATTTAATTATTTATTTATTTATTTTCAATCTGTCATTAAGCTAGTTAGAGGTTGCTACTTCCAATTTCTTTCTCAATCTTGATAAAGTATGGAAAAACATTTTTACTACCGAATACAGGGTTCAAAAAGCTTTATTAAACGTCTTGAAAAAAATTTTTCATTCAAACGCGCTTAAAAAAAAAAAAAAAAAAAAAAAAAAAGTCCATAAATTAGTAATGTTTTAAACATTTTTTAATTGCCGTTGTACACTTTTCAGTCATATATTTTAGAAATTACAATAGCAATGTTTCCTTACTTTTTCTTTGTCATGTTCCCTCATTATTATTTTTTTTTTTCCCCGTTACCCAAAACCGTGTAAGTCTTCTTAATGCGTGGTGCGTTGTTCTTACCTTGTGGTCGAATTATCCGAGTTGTTTAACTAAAACAGTGTAGCAAAGCTTGCAAACCTTTATTGAGTTTAGATTGGCTTTTTCACCCTCTCTCTCACTCACTATGGTGCACGTGCCACACACCTGCCGCTCAGGCGCACCATTTAGAGAGAGGGAGGGGGTGTCTGAAAGAAAACAATTAAAGTGACTTTCTCAAGCAACATTACATAAATCACATCTATTTGCGTTTCTTGCTTTTGGGCCTCGTTGTCAAAATTCTTCAGAGAGCAGAGTTCAGAAACCATCTCGTGCGTTCACTAAAACCCTTTCAACTTTTGTGGGCACAACATTTGGGCCTTTGCGCCACCAGTGACGGAAGTCAAACGACTTTTAAGGGACTCTAAACATGTAAGGCGTTCGCGCTGATTGCCTTTCATGCCTGTCCAATGAGATCCGTCTTTATGAAACACTTCGTAAAGCAGAGTTCCAAACAAAAGGCCAAGTCCCTGAAACACACAAGTCACGCCACCAGCATATTGCTGACGACCTTGGACACAGTTCATTCCTCTCTGTAGCAATTGCTTTCTTCGTAGCACATCCCTTCTGGGGGAAAAAAAAAATCTTAACTAAGCCTGAGCTAGTTTGCTGTACTTAGGTGGTTTGCAAGGTTTAAGCTGTTTTTCAACAGACATAACTCAAAAATAATTTAAACCAGTGATACAAGAGAATTTGTGCATCAAACATAGGCTATTATTATTTTTCACAGTTGTCTGTCTTTTTAAAATAACGAGCTATTTTTCCACATTTACCTAAAGCAATCTGTCTGTCATTATAGGCCTAGTCGTTTCTTTGCAGATCATAATTGAAACGCAAGGGGGAGTCTTGCACAAATCTTGTTTCGGCACAAGCACGACCCTCGGGCTCCAGTTTCACTACTAAGGATGTTCAGTGAACCTTAATAAAGGTAAATGATCCATCGATCTCCCCTAATGATGGTGAGTCACGAGGTTTTTTTTAGACATTAAATTAGGAAATAGTGCCACATTTTTTCTTGTTGTTTTTTTAAATTTAAAGACACTCGCTATTTTATTTTATTTTTAATTTTTTTTATTTTGGTGAGCTATCTGGAAGGAAGCAGCAGCATTTTGCGAATTTCCTTCGACACCCCAGAAATAGCAAATTACTTGATTCTAAACCGGAAATGTTCGATAATATATGTTAAATAACTAGCCTTTATATGGCGGCAACCATGACAGGCGACCCGCTCCTTATCATTAATTTAAATCTTCCATTTTTTAAATATATTTTCACAAATAGGCTAGGTTTAAAAGCTGTTTTTACTATTTTTAACTACATATTTAAATTTTACAATGAAATAATGATATCAATATTAACTTAAAATAATGACAATGTTATTTGTTATGAACAAAATGACATGTTATCATTTATATTTGGATTATCCGTTCACCTCTGCTAATGAATAAACCTGTATTGTTGTTACAGTATAATATAGTAGAATAATAGGTTAATAATAATAATAATAACAATAATAATAATTTTTTTTTTCTCCACCTTTAAATAATTTTCATCGAAATTTACAGTTCGTCCTTTCACATCGCCTCCGGTGTTTCGATTGATAATTTAATCAGTAGCCTTTCTGATCGTCATGAGGCATTGCTGCAGTCTAATAGAGGAAGCAGCCTACTAAAATACATCTTCAGCTGAGTTCGACCGAGAATAAACCGTTTAGGGGACCCTAATGAACTGGCCGCCCTGGCCTATGGTTTTCTGAGTGTCAGCTGAAGATATTTATTTTTGAAGGTGCTGGGCTGGTGGGGGTTACTCGATAATGAAGGGTCGTCATAGGTATCTCACTTGGCGACTGCTTGAAGTCTCCTAAATGGCTC
This sequence comes from Enteromius paludinosus, assembly GCA_032361165.1. Taxonomy (NCBI): domain Eukaryota; kingdom Metazoa; phylum Chordata; class Actinopteri; order Cypriniformes; family Cyprinidae; genus Enteromius; species Enteromius paludinosus. The sequence continues at coordinate 11,213,458 of JAUMHQ010000061.1, read as the reverse complement.
GGAGGTACTACGGAATCCCGGGAGTGAGGCGGTAACAGGGGAGCGTGACGAATTCCGTATAACGCGAGTTAAGCGCGTGCATTCCTCCTTCTCAGCGTAGCTATATGACGCTTGGAAAAGAGCGCGTTAACTCTCGTGCTCGCGTATATGTCTTCAGGCACTGAATGCAAGTATTAGTTATATTAAAAACTGACGTTTCAGTGGCCAAATCCCATTATGCGTTATGAAATGCGCAATGAGCTCAATCAATATCGCTCATTCTCTTTTCTTATTTTGACGAATTTTAAGCATTTTTAGCAGAGGATTTTTATACTTTGAGATTGACTTTTCCAAATAAATAAAGAGAGAGAGAGCGAGGGCTTGACTTGAGCGTAGTTAATCTTAGCAACAACTGAGGACACGTGCAATTAATAAAGACCTGAAGATGAAAGGCGCGACCATTTGTGGTTCTCAAGCCAAATATCAAGCACTGGGATCCTAACAATTGCCCTCAATAGGTAGCCAATGTATATCATTGGTAGTCATGGCTATCGTTAGCCTGTCTCAAACATTTGTGAAGCATGAAGCTGCCATAAATACAACTGATTTATTGTTTTCCCTCATGATCAAAACGGCGAGCAAAAAATGTTCCTTTACAATACTGCTATAAATTATGCTTTGCAAACGTTATTTGTCATTTAAACAGTAAAGCGATTCTTCGTTGTTTTTAATAAGACGCAACGCCTAATGGATGGATTTACTGGAATTTACTCTCTTGAGTAAATTGCCAAGGTAACGGAATAATACAATTACAAAGAAGCTACACATTTTAATAATGCATAAAAGATTCATCGCTTATCTCTTGCATCACTACATTTGTTCAGATGCGTCCTGTCTTCATTGGTTTATTGGTTTTTTGATGAGAATAGATCTAACCAAAGCGGTCCCTCCGGAACAAAACCACAAAGCTTTCTAAATAAAATCTGGGACATTTAACTCATTAGCTCGATTTTGATCTTTTCTGTGTAATCGGTAGTATTATTACTCCATCTCTGCCATCCTATAGGACTGCACAAGGGTTTGCTTTTTATTTCATCGGACTCTGTCGACTGCTGTCTGTAGTTATCAGCCCTGATCTCCAGGTGCATCGTAGACGAGGGTCAGAAGGTTCGAGGCTTCATAATGGACACAAAAGCACAAAGCATGCGGACGGGCCAGGCGTGATGCTCCGCTACCTGATATCAAAGCCAGCAGCCTCTGCATGAGAGGAGAGGGCCTCGGAACAGCCGGAATAAAACCAAAGAGTAACATGCGCTTCAAGGTTTGAAGTGACACCATCTATTTAGATCAACAACAATAACAGTAACATTTTACATTACAATAGGCAGTTTACAAATTGAAGGTTATTGTGATTAATTACAAAAGAAACAACATCGCGTAATTGCAAGCACTTCAAGCGTTCCTCTTGTGTTTATCATAAACGCACAGTCCCACACAATAACAATATAGCTTACTTTTACTATTACTTTTACTACTAATAGTAATGTTCTTAAGAATAAAATTAACATGAATTGTTTTGTTGTCAAACGCATTTGCCTTTTTTTGGTGTAATTTCGTTAAACTTACAGAAGCAGTTGTTCATTAAAACGCAAATTGCCCAAATTATCCAAAATGTTGTCAAATGCGTCCCACTGGTCTGTGTCTATATAAACGCATTAGGCTACTTGTTTGAAAAAAATAATTGAGGGCTTAAAATGTAACATTTTATATATTCTGTCAAGCATTCAGGCAAAATTCATACAGAACATATATATGTATGTATGTATGAATATGTGAACTCTTACTTTCTTACTTTGCTTATTTCTATCTTTCTTTCTTCAGTCCCTTTGTCTGAATTAAACTGTGTTTTTAGACTCATTTGTTTCACCACAATTTTCGTAACGTTGTTTACCATCCTTGTGAGCCTCTAGTTTGCGAGGCAATGCGATTTTGGAGGCGGAACGCATTTAGTTCCACTCGGCAGAGTGCACGAACACTGGCGCACCAATAGCATCCCTATGTCAGTCAATAGTCTGCAAAGTGACGCGACCAAAAGGGGAGGGTGCTTTCTCTCAAGCCTATCTCAGTTTTGAGCTTTCTCAAGCTGCAGGGAGCCAAATGGCGCACTAATTTAAGAGTTAACGTTTAGACATCTCCTTTACGTTTTCGTGGATTTTACAACTTTCCTGAAAACTTTCTGCGGGACGAGACGACTTGTGCACGGTGTAGGAAAGGGAGGATCTTCCCTTGCAGCCCGTGACAGCACTGCCGGGATACAAACTTTGCGCGTCGTGCAGAAAACGTCTAGATTGACTCGGCCACTAATTAACAGGTGATTTAGCGCGTGTTTTAAGTTTTATAGTTACGTCTTCTTGTCCTTCTGTGTCAAGGTTTGATCGAGAGCAAATACTAATCTTGCAAGTGGCAATTGCAATGAAAAGTTTTCTTGAGATGGCCATCTTAGCGGCAAAAGCCGTGAGATTGAGATTTCTGTAATGTTATGTGCTATAGTTTTGGGATTTGAAGCGTGGACAACTCTGACAAATGTGTTGTTGTGGATATTACAACAGGTCCTGAGTCAATAGGACGGCGCTTTCTTGCTGGTAACAGTGGGGATATATAAAGATGTTGGACGGTATAAAAATCGAAGACCATCCGCTGCGGTCGGGACAGGCTACGCTTGGAGTTATGCTGGGTAAATGATTCATTGTTTTCAGTATTATAGCCTACAATTGTGAACACGCATTGCTGTAATCAAAAGATAATTTCAGAGAATTTAATAATGCTGTTTTATCGATACGTACGCGAGAACTAAAGCTGGATGTGTGGCAGTCGAGTTATGCAGGCGGCTGGGATGCATCCTCATGCGCGATGCCTTTTACCGGCCGGCCGCATAACTGTCCAATAATAAATGCTGTTTCTCATAGAAAATAACCCCAATACGCAGCTGACGTATTTATATATTTCTTACATTTCATGGACAACGTAATGTATTTATTTTGATGCTCCAATATTGTCTTTTCTGGATACAAACCGTTATACTTATTTCTCATTCACACACCTACACAAATATGATGTCTGCTTCATTCATCAGAGTGATAACATCCGAAGCGGGTGCATTCATACTAGTATCTGTAACGTCTAAATACTGGCGAAAAGAAAATAATAATACAGTACAAATAGACTACACACACACACATACAAACAAAACACCTACACAATTTCATAACCATTTTATTTCATTTTTAATTGCTGACAATTTAGTTTTGCATGGTAAATTAAATTAAAAAAGTACAAATATGTTAGGCTATGTTGCCAATTATTTTAGAATCACAATTATACAAACTTTTTGAGACTTGACCGATAGTTCGAGTGTAATACTAATTATACTGTAAGCGTAGCCTATATAGCACAATAACAACTACTAAAAATAAATCGTCAGTTATTATGCACACGGCATTTGTTGTTGTTTTTTTTCACCGTGTGAAATTGGTTTATTTAATAAAGCCTTATATTAAAAAAATGATACCATAACCACTTGTTCATCTATGTATCCTTATTTTTAAAAATGTAGATGAAGTCAGAGTCTTATTAGATTGATGCATTTGTTCTCCAGGGACGGAGTGCCATCACCAGGCGGTGTGTGAGGGGTGCCAGCGGCCGATATCCGACCGCTTTCTGATGCGCGTCAACGAATCTTCATGGCACGAGGAGTGTTTGCAATGCGCCGTGTGTCAACAACCGCTCACCACCAGCTGCTACTTCCGGGAGAGGAAACTTTACTGCAAACACGACTACCAACAGTAAGGGCATGGATTTAAAAAAAAAATATCTCATTGGTGTCACGCACGCAGGTTATTACTTCTGCTTGACTTGCTTTTATTCAACTGCGGTCAAGCAAAGAAAGTGACAAATCTTTCGTTTTTACGCACTAACACTCACAATATTTCTGTTCGTAAACTTGAACTGAAAGGTGGCGTAAACGGTATGGTTTTGTTTTACTTGTCATCGTCCTAAAATTCTGTTGGTGTCGCCAAGTGTACTGGTATTGACGAAGAAATGTCTTTATATTTATCAGGCGTTTCTGCAAGTTATGGCCATAATTAATTTAGTTCCTGCGTTGTCTAGTTGTCTTAATTTCTGAACTGTGATTTAGTGAGTAGTAGCTAGTTTGGCTTGAATCTTTTTTTAATCTGTTATATAGGCTACTTTGCAATGCTAATCAAAATTAAGCGATTTCATTTAATTTAGTGTTTTCATAGATCATTCGATCAGTCAAGGACGACATAATTATTTGATCACCTGTCGTACAGTAGGCCCATGTCCATTTAACACAGATGCTGGTAACATTAGGCATTAATTATTGTATGGTCACATAAACACACGTTCATTTCTTGATGACTGACTTTAAACAATAAATGCACTATTTTGTTTTAATAACGCACTATTGTTTTATCTTCTTGTATATTTTATTTATTTCGTTTAATCTCTTTATTTCAATAGTTTGTTTAGCTAATGTGTTATTATTAGACCTATTATCAATTAGATTACCGTTTGTGATGTTATTGGACTTTGCAATCGTGGGCCATTTCTATCGTTGTGTTGCAGAATGGCTTGTTTTTTGTTAGGCTAATTAACATATAACCATACCACAATGAATGTATAGCCTTAACGCTAAGTGATGCACACACAAAATATTTTTTAAAACACAGTTTTAAGCCATTCAAATCTTCTCGAATCGCATCTCTTATTCCTCGGTTATAAAATCGTGTGTAGCCATGGCATGCAATTCGCACAGTGGGTGGGTGCTGTGTTGATATTCACCCGGTCCTGAAGCTGTGAGTGGACCGCGGGGCGCCTTGTGTTGCATGTCTTCTCCCCATGTATGTCAATACTTTTGCAAGCTTTTGTGTCAGGGGTTTTGAAATATCGCTCCCTCTCTCATGGTGATAACTGGGAGGTCCCTGTCCGACACCATGCAATAATTAAAGAGCCATATCTACCGCCTGACTTTAATAGTCACCAATTCTTTCAGTTTGACCGTGAAGAGTTAGTGTTAACAAAATTAATTTCATAGCTGTGGTCTTATATTCCATTGCCCTGGAGACAGCAGCTAGCGCCGACACAGGCCAAACATGTGAAAACGTTTTTCGTTTAGTATGGTATTATATTTAGGCTAGATTATATAGCATCTTTAAATAACTTATCTACCTGTTATTGGGAAATTCTCACCTTTTTCTTTGCATCCACCACTTGCAATCTAAGGCCTTGTGAATGCCAATAAGGCATTAGGTTCGTGTAAATCTTTTTTTCTTTTTTGCTCGCATTAAAACACCTTTTATTTCAAAACAGCCGTTTCATTTCACACCTCTACTAAGGGGGTCCTCTCACACGCGCGCTACACAGGTAGCCTAGCTATAGCAGTAATATTTGTTTATTTATTTCGCAATGACGGGCCACTTAGTAGATGTAATTGGCACCTTTTTGACTTTTATGACGTTCATTTAGGTTGTACTTGTCAGCCCCGCAAAGCGCCCGTGGCACGAAGTTGAAGCCTTTGGCCGTTTCTGGTGGAACTCCGCCTAATGACACACTAGCATCAATTGATTCATGCCCTATAATCATTAGAACCGTAAATCACAACATTGGGCAAACGTTCATATTCACACCTCTCTGTCAGCTATTTACAGCACGAGCTTACCGGCGGGAATTTATAGCTTGTTTTGGCGCGGAAATTTCCCCTCGCTGTAGCTCAAGAGTAACTTTGAATAACAGGCTTTCGTTATTAGAGGATTAGCTTCGGAATTACGATCTGCATATAATGTTCTTTAAATGGCCGAGCAGACCTTTGCGTTAGCGCCAATTAAAGACACAGGTTATGGAAATATAATTGTGTTTTCAGGCTAGGCTATTAGTGGGAATCCTCTTTTCTGGATTGCAAATTGTTCGGAATGAATTGGAATTGCAACGCCTGTACAATGCAGCCTGCGCTCTTCCTTTCTCTCTTTCCTAAAGGAGAAAGAAGAAAAAAAGTTAGGCCTATTATAAAGTAATTCAAAACCGTCACAAAGTAATTTGGACCAACATCTTTTACTATCTTAAAATGACATTTTAAATGTTTCTAGCTATTGTGTTTCTTATCAGTAGCCTAAATGTTATTATAATAGCTTTATATTCATATTTTTATGCATTCAAATCAAATACACTTATTTTATATATTCATTTTTAATAATTCCTTTGTTTTTATTTAGCATAATAATTAAAAATGATCTGAATAGGCTAACTGCAAAGTAAAATAATGATTGTTGTTTCTAATGTTATGAAAACATTAATAATGCACTCCCTAGATTAGGAGAAAATATTTTTTTGTTTGTAAGATGTTTCTTGCTGTTGTATTATTCTGAAATAGACAACACAGGATTTCTGTGCCATGAAAGAAGTAGGTTAGGAGGATTTCTGTACACTGAGTTTTTGTGCGGATAGATAGATTCATTTTTGTTTAACAGAAGTGTATATATTTCTGTATTTTTCAAATGCTGACTGTTCGAATGTTCTCATCTGGCCTTTAGTGTCAGTGGAACCTGGCTCAAGTCTGTTGTTAGTCTTGGTCCAGGGATAATTTGCTTGAAGTAGGAAGTTGTGGATGATCCCCTGGTGTGCTGATAGTTCTATTTTAGCACCGTGGGGGCGTCCTCCTGCGATGTGTTGTTTTTTAATTAGCTCTGCTTTGCGAGCGGGATGCTGCATTCCCGCTGACATGAGTGGATTTTGGGCCTGGCAGTGTGTTTTCTACATGACTGGAGCCGTACACCCTCCCAGTACACCCTGACATTGTGTTTTTACAGAGAATGCCTTCACTCGCCATTTATTGTTTCAATTAAAATAACCTGTAGATCGGTAGAATGATTTATTAATGATTTGTGATGCGTTTGAATACTTGTCACATAAATATAAAAAAGATGAAAAAGGCAGTGTTTCGAGGAACGTGTGAGAAAAGGTAGCACTCGCACGTTTAGAGTGAGGCGGGTACTAATCCTGCAGCGTTCAGGGGTTTTAGCTCGCCGTGTTGAAGGCCCTCGTAGCGTTCTGCTCTGGGATGGGGCCGAGCCTGAGCCAGCCTGTTCCTCTGCAAGGAAGTATTAGGTTTTGTGTCAACATTAGCCCAGCCTCTCCTGGCAGCATTAAAATGATGCAATCATCTGTCATCTCAAGACTAGTGCCACACACCCCCCACCACCAGACGTTTAACGCTTCAACCTAACGGGATGTTATTCTGGTGTAGAGGGGAGCGTAAGATGACTGGGTTTTGCCTTTAAATTCATATATTATTTAGTTTTCCCTGCATGGCTCTCCTCTTTTAGATGTGTGACTGTTGTTACTCAATGTCCTTGACATGTAACTCCACAGCTGTGATAGTATTTAACCATGGAAAAATATGTAAGCTGTGTCTATATGCTTAATGTGCCAGCCAGAGCCAACTTTAAAGGGTATTTATTTTACTATTATAAATATATAAGTACTTGCGAAGCTAACATTTCTTGAACCACTCTACATTATGAATGTAAGATTATGAAACTCTCACAGCTATTAGTTTTCATTGATTTGCATTGACCTCAATGGGGTTTTTTGGACTATAGCTTGACACACCTAATCAATTAGAATATATATATATATATATGAAGAGTTCATTTGGAAAAACAGATAACAATTTTTAACATCTCCCACAATTTCATATATATATATATGTGTGTGTGTGTGTGTGTGTGTGTGTGTATTTTTTTAAATGTGCATTCCAATTGAGCTGTCAAATTGCAGTTGGGTTATTTTGACTGGTTTAACGTAACAGTTAACAAACAACAAAAAAACTATAAAAAAATTGTTTTTTGAAAATTAAAAAAAAGTATCTGTTTTAGCAAATAAGCGTTAGTTTTTCTTTGCCTATTGTATGTTTGTGTGCTTATGTATACATAAACATATATACAATTTGCATATATATTGTGTGTGTGTGTGTGTGCGTGTGTGTGTATATATATTTATATAGATAGATAATATTTACATGTATATACATTTATATATTTCTATAACATTTTTCCTAAACATACACGAATGTGTTTGAACTTATATATAATAAATGAATACATACTGTTTAAACTTTTATTGTGATTCATCTTTTGAGAGCACTAATATGCATATATTTTAATTAATTAATTGATGAATAAATTAATTAATTAACCTGTATTAGATAAAGTGTGTAATTTCTTCGCCATTGTTACATCACCAAAATGATTTGCATAATTAATGAAAGCAGTAGAGCCCTTTTAATCCATTGGTTGGGCAAACAGATAAACCTCCCCAAATTGCAATTTAAGGTGCGTTTCTGAGTTGAACTGGTTAGGATGCTGAGCCACAGTTTCTTTCAGCAGAATCAACTTATACATTTGGTTTATTTAGTTGCACACATAAACATATATATCACCCACTATGCAAATAAAAAGATTCTTATCATTTTAGCATAATATTAAGAAGCCATATGCACAATATCTTTCCGTCATTCTTCTCTAATGTTGCTGTAGGCTCTTTTCTTGTCTTTGTTCCACAGTGTTCTCAACTTAATGATGAAGCTCAGTGTCTCCACAGTGTTATTCCTACACAGGCTTCTCGCAGATCCGCTAGAAACACTGGGATGGCAAGTGGTGCCACAGGGCATGTGTCTCGCCCACAGACCACTATCACACCCACCTAACACATTCTACCTCTGCATGAAGACATTTTGCAAGTGGGTTTATCTCAAAACAAGAATTTGCAAATGAAAAAAGGGGGGGGGGGTAGATAGAATTTGTAAATGCAAAAACAACAGCAACATAATCCAGTGGTACAACAATAATTGGTTTCTTTTCAAAGTCTCCGCATCCTCCAAAATAATCCTGGACTATTAAGTTGTCTTGTGAGAGTGTTTCAACAGTCTTGTCATAGACAAGAAGATTTAAGCTTGGCGCATGTCTTAGATGCAAGTTATGAGGATGATAATCAAATCTCATCTTGGACTTCTCAGTCTCTTTCTCTCCCTCTCCTTCTTTTTCATATCCTAATGAGATTAGCCTCCCAACCGCCATAGTACTAGCTGATTTGAATGACAGGTCTGCTCCGCTATCCAAGGCTATCTTACTAAGCTCTTCGCCGCATTGTCTTGAATGGAGGGACTGACGGAAGCTGTGTGCCCTAATCCTCTTATTTGTGTCAGAGGGAGAAAAGAGGGAAGAATGAGGTGGAATGGGACAGTGCTTTGGAATGGCACCGCTGCCACTTCCTCCCTCCGAAACCTCTCTCACAGCCAAGTGAGCATGAGAGAGGGATCTTATGAGGCTCAGGCAGAGTCACACACGCATTAGGCAGTTTGCTCCCTCCATTTAACCCTTGTTCTGAAGGCATCTTCATAAAAAGTCCAGAAATGTAATGAATTTTGGCAGGTTTACCTTTGGATATTCCACCAAAAATGGAAGCCTCTATCATTATTTACCCTCATGTGGATAGAAACATAGCTTTCTTTCTTCTGTGGAATATAAAATATGCCTTTAAATGTATTCTTCTAAGCATTTTCGTCAGAACCCAGTGTTCTTCCGGTTCAACTTTATTTTAAGGTGTCCTTGTTACAGTGTAATACATTTTACAAATACTGGGTGATATTAATTAACTACATTTACAGTACCAACAATATGGCTAGGTTACGATTATAGTTTGGCTCAGGGTCACTTTAATGTAATTATCCATTTTTTATTGTTATGACAATAGTAAGTACATGTAACATGCGTAACAAGGTCACCTTAAAATAAAGTGTTACAAAAATCACATGTTTGGAACAACATGAGGTTGAGTATAATGACAGAATATACATTTTTGGGTCAACTTTAAATTTGAAATCCCAATCACCATGTTTGGTTCCTATAATAGAGGGTTTTAAGGGTCACTTGAAAGAGTGACTTTTGCTGGATGCTTTGTGGTCTTTTGCGGCCGCTCAGTTTTCCTTCACGTGGAATAAACTTTCTCCGGGTCGGACCCTCCTGGAGCTAGAGATAATCTGTCTTCAGCTGGAGCTCCCACAGTTCTTTATTTACTCATTCAACTAGTTGGAAGTCTGTTAGACTCCAGATCAGATGCTCTGAAACCAATCTGATTACCTCAACCAGCCAAATACCTTCCACCTCGCAATCACAGTTCTAAAGCTCCGCATTGCGATAATTCTTTAGTTTCATTATAAAGGAAAAGAGAAGAACAGCAGTTGAACCGTTCTTGAGTGCTGCCAAACTACTTATATGGTCCTTTCAGGAAAATTAAACGGAAATTTTGGATAAGTTACTCTGGTCGGGAATTGAACATTTTGGTTGGCTGCAATATCTTAAGTGGTTGTAACATTTTAAAAGTCAGCCTCAGGTTTTTAATGAGAATAATCTTCTACAAGTAGATATTTTAAAATAAAATACATGTTTAAATGTAGAATTAATGTTATTGTTTTTTTTTTTTATTATAAACTTCATATTTTTACCCTATTAACTTTAATCATAAATGCCTCTTTATATATGGTAATATGAGATATACATATGTGACCTTGGACCACAACACCAGTCATAAGTCACAGGGGTATATTTTTGCAGCAGTAAGAAAAAGTACACTGTATGGGTTAAAATTATATATTTTTTTAATGCCAAAAATCATATATATTATATTTGGTTAGTAATATGGTATTGCTAATAACTTAATTTGGGCTTTATTTATTTATGATTTTCTCAACTATTTATTTATTTTTTGCACTCTCAGATTCCAGATTTTCAAAGCAAAATGTATCTTAAACCTTATTCAGGCCGCTTTCAGATGATGTACAGTATAAATCTCATTTTCCAAAAACTGCCTCTCATGGTTTTGTGGTCCAGGGTCACATTGGCACATGAAAATTAGATGGCTTCATCTTGTTGAGCATCAAAGGGAGTGTATCAATGCTCAGTGTGTGTATCCGGGACAAAATCCTGAACACTGTAGTCTAAATATTCCTCATCTCCCTCCCAGGGTTGAGGGGAAGATGGAGTAAAAGACAGGTTAAAGTAAACTGAAAAAAAAAAAACAGTGTTCTGACCAGCAAGACCTTCTGTTTCTCCACCCACGGTCCTGGTCTTCTGTCGCTATGGGGATCGCTGCTGATCGGCCCATCACTGACTGGACCAAGGAAAACAAACGTGAGCAGGAGATGGCGGGGATCGTATTTCCATACCTCCATGGGACTGCGAGCCCCCCGCGAGCAGCTAAAATGATTTGTGCTGGAGGTCAAAAGACCCATGGCGGCTTCAAAAAGTGGAGAGTGGAAATATTTGGATGTTAGGCGGAGTCAATGGAAGGCACAGTGATGGAGAATCCAATGAAAGAAAAAGTTGAGACAGAAAAAAAAGAGTTGAGTAAGCAGCTAACTGGATTGCAGATGTTTAAAATTGTAATATTCTTCTGTCAGACGATTCAGAGGAGTTAAACACAAAGCCACAGCAGTGTAAACACAATTGGTTTTAATGTTGTAGTTACAGAAATTAAAGGGATATTCAGGGTTCAATGCAAGTTAAGATCGATCAACAGCATTTTTGGCGTAATGCTGATTACAACAAAGTCGCTTGTCCCTGCTTTTCTTAAAGAAAAAAAGTAAAGAAAGAAGGAGATCTGGTTTACAGCGAGGCACTTCGAATGGGAGTTGTACATTTTGTACTGCAGTTTGTTTCCACGACGGTATAAAAACCTAAAGCAATGATAATGGTTACCAAACTTTACAGCTAAAATAAAATACAAGTTGAAAAATAATGAAAGTGCTTTTTTTTTTAATTATATTGAATCATTCAAATATAAGCCTCATTTACTTTTAATGTAAATGCCTCATTCTAACTTTTAATTTTTTTTTTTTTGTGGCATTCATTATAATGCTGTCAACTCATCGAACCCAAAATTAAATGATATAAATATAAATTTTTTTACAGTTTCATTTGAGAGAAGGTTTCAACTGGAATCTTTGTGATGTCATTTTTAGGTCAGGTCTCAAGACAATGCCACCTTTTGGAGAAAAAAACTAAACACAAAAAAAACAGCAACAACTCCTGAAAGTACGATACTGATCGTCTGTGCCTTTTCCCCTCCTTTCTCTCCCCCTCTCCGCTGTATTTCCATGTCTCTCCTGGCTGGATGCTAATATTTCTCTGAAAAGAGCCACAATACATCTTCCTGGGAATTTCCACCACTCGCAAGTGCAGCAAAATGATCTGCTGGTCTGAAAAAAAGGTGGATGAGGGAATGAAATATGGAGGATTTCTGAAAATCGAATAAAAGAAAATGATTTATTTCATAGTGCCATTGTAATGAAGACGCATGTGTCTGTGTTTACATACGAGCGACGGCAAAAAAAAGACGTAAATATAGGCTGATTAATATTGAGATATTATCCGTTGTTTTTGTGTCAAACAATGCGTCGTCTTTATTCTGTTTTACCTCCTGAATGCTGTTGTTTTGATAGTACACTTTTTACCAGTCCTCTCGATGCCCTTTTTGGCAGGATTCGTAACCACAAACATAAACATGCTGTTCAGACATAATAGTGTTTCGAAGAAACGTTGAACCTTAGAATTGCTTATTCAGCGGTAAGGACTGAATGAGAAAGCAAGCTAAACTCACTGGAGTCGCATATGGGGAATAGATAGACCTGACTTTTGCATGTTTCGCCACCTAAAAAGAGTCAAACATGTTCCCCATCTCAGACCAATCCATCTCGTCTCCTGGCTTCTCTGCTTCTGTTGTTTTTTCTTGGGAGTGAGTGAGTAAGTCTATTCCCCCCTCCCGAGGTGGGCGTCTGTCTGTTGTCAGGCGTGAGGAGCGGCCCCTGCCCCTGCAGTTAGCAGGGGGAAAGCGATCCTGACCCCCGGCCCAGAACATGAAACCAGAGCCGGTGTGTGGCGCTTGGTGCTCAGCTGGAGAGGCGGCAGAGCTCTGACCTCCAGCTCCACATCACACCGTGCGCCAGACTCTCCTCTGCCCTCCTTCTTCAGCTTTGTAGTGGTGGGACACGGTGCCAAACCACCTGAGGGCAAAGCCTGAACGCCTCACGCGCCCAAAAACATCTCCGTCTGTGAGATAAAGAGTCTGCTGCTGTCCAAACAATTTGCTGACACATTCATCCTTGTTTGCATAAGAACTCTTTACAGGAGTTAAAGAATTAAAAGAGGGTGCTGAGTGTCTAAAATAGTACACAAATGAAAACATTTAATGGAATAAAACCAAACTGTATTTAAGTACAGAAACTGTACTCTTTATTTGACTAATGTCTTATAGGTTGTTTTAATTTTAGTGTGTTTTTTATAAAACATCTCAATAATGACTGATTTATCAAAGTTTTGACAAATATATTTTGGCCAGAATCAGTCAAGCCATTAGAGGACATAGCGAACTGTTTGACCGGCATCTTTTAAGCTGTGACAAAGACTTACCAACCAGTTTCATAATTTATTGATAAATTCATGTCTGGTGGCGGATATTACTGTATCCTGGCACATTTTCCCTGTCATCATTTTGTCTGTCATTTTCTGTTGGTTCTCAGATGAATCATTCCTTTGAGTCTGTTCTTCTGAATGAATAAGACAAACTGATTGGAAAAACTGTATGAATCGGTTTTTCGTTTCTGTCTGCATCAGATCACTGGATAAAGAGTTGCCTGGTGCAGCTTTTGCGCAATAAAACAATGCAACACCCAACACATTAAAAATAAAGAGAATTACATTGGATTAAGGACATTGGAATATGTTTCTACAGTCCATTGGAAATGCTCTCATTTAGCAGCATCAAAGAAGGTCTTTAGTAGGTTCAACGCCTGCATGTGAAAATTGTGAATGGCTGTGTTATGCAAGTAAAAACAATGTGGAAAAATATCAAAACATGAAAAATAAAAATGCTTGGGTTTTTGGATGCATATATGTACAAGAGATACCAAATTGATCAATACCATGGTGTTTATTTCTAACACAGTGGTATTACCATATACCTTTACCATGGTACTGCTACAAGAGGGTAATTTTGAAACAGGGCAGTGTCTTGTTGTACCGTTGTACCGCAATATCCAATTTTTTCGATAATACCGTGGTCACATGACTCGATAAAATGATAGGTATTCTGAGAAAAGTTTGCTCAGGCGAATGGAGCGAACGGGAGGTAGCGGGAACTACAGTTCCCATCAGCCCAAGCGTGCCCATCATTCTTTTGGGTCCGTTGTCAATACAGATCAGTGTTGCCAACTTAGCGACTTTGTCTCTATATTTAGCGACTATTCAGACCCCATTGGTGAACTTTTTTCCCTAAAAGCGACTAGCGACAAATCTAGAGACTTCTTGGACAAACCTCAGCGAGTCTCCGGTACTGCCGCGCTAGCGTGAGCCCTTGTTTTCTCGGCTCGCACACACACCTCTCTCCACGTCTGTTCTGTTCAGCGAGAGGCTGAGAGGAGCAGGGATTTCAGTTAAAATAGATATTATGTTGCTTCTAACTCTATTTCACATGCACATAGAGCCCAAATCACAGCATAGCCATTGTCTATATCTTATGTGTACTTGGTTTCATTATTATGAATCATAAATATAATTATAATTATATAATTATAAACGATTATAAATAAGGATTTTAATCTAGATTAACATCTTGTAAGGTAGAGTTAGTTCAGTAGGCCTTATAATGGCGTGCATTTCAGTCACTATTTCATATTCATTCAGTTTTTCTGACAACAAACCAT
>JAUMHQ010000061.1:11187652-11198546 GCA_032361165.1 Enteromius paludinosus | reverse complement strand
ACTTTTTTTGAGCCTCTTAATTAGTTTTGTTTTTTATGTAAATGATTCAATAAATACCGTACCGTGCCATTCATACCCAGGTATTACCGTACCGTGAAATTGTAATACTGTTACATCCCTAGTGAATAAGGTTTTTTTTTTTTTTAGAAAAGACTGTGTGTGACTGTGCTGTTTTATGTTCTGTTTTCATATTTTGTCATACAGAAGCAGCAGTTCAGATCATTGAATCATTTTGTTTCAAGATCTGAATTTTACACCAGACGTCAAGTGGAAAAGTACCACAATTGTTAACAGTGCAAAAGTCAACAAAAATGTCCTTAAAATTTCTGCATTTGTTTGTAATTTGCATTTATCATTTAGTGTTTCCCCTGTGTTATGTTATAGAATACACTTGCAATACATTTTTGGATCACGAACCACCTGAATAACTGGTCTGGGTAAGATGCTATCCCAACCAATTTGCATACTACTAACAAAGCAAAACCAGAGCAAGGACAGAAATGGATTACAGCTGAGCTTTCATAAGAGAGCCCTGCTAACATATCGTCCATAACGCTGGACCCAGTGATGTAAGTAGAGAAGTACAAATGATCTGTTCTGAAGTGTTAAGTGCTTCAGTGTTATGATATCAAATGGAGCATGAAGGCTTGGACAGAGGTTTATGATTTCACTTCTGTATCTCTTTCATTGCTCTTTCCTGTCGTTATTTCCAGTCTCAGAGCAGCTGTCTGTCACTTACACGTGGGCTGTATTTGCATACAGTTGCTGAGTTGTCTTTGTACGTCACCACACAGCCTAATGCGATGAACAAAAGTGGATATGCTCAGAGTAAACCAGTATCTTGCTATGGGGTGCAGATACTTTTTTCCCTTTTTTCCTCCCCTGTCGTACGCAGCTATCCTCCAACCTAACTTTGAAGAATGTCACCGTACACCATGCGACGCTCGCACACAAACACAGTGGTATTGTGCTGTGGGTTTTGGCCTTTTTAACAAAGTGACTGCGCATGGCGGCGTATTTGTTTCGTGGTTTTCAAGTAGTGCCGATGTTTCAGTATCTGACAGGCTGCAGAGCTTTTTGAAAAGCTGATGTTCAGTTTATTCGCAGTGGAAGGGCAGCTGCTGTATCCTCTCAACATTTTGGCCTGATCCACCAGTTGCACGCTTGCAGGCACGCACACACGCACCACACATCTGCATCCCACATGCTTAGATACACGCGTACACATGTTGTCGGATTTGAGACTATAATCAGATTAATTGGTCCATCTTTCCTTGGAAACTGAACATACATTGTACGTTAAAGCATTTTTTTTTTTACAAGAGCCGTATCGATGTAACATTAACCAGAAGCCGTGCTCGGAGTGTGGGGTCAGAGGGAGACTTGAGGGCCCCTGACATGACATCCTAATGAAATAAAGACTGCAGAAAGAGAGCAAACGCTAGAGAACCGCTCAGAATTAGCTATTAAGAGAGAAGAATGATTCGCTTTCTCAGTACCGTGCTCACAAATTATACCCCTAAAAGCATTTCTTACCTTTTTTGTTTTTAAAAATGTTAACTTTTACCTCAGATGTTATGTCTCCCCATTTGAGAAACATGAGTAAAAATCAGTCATGGCCCCATGAGGGAACCCCAACATTAGTTGAAGTATGTTTCTAATCCTTATTAACATTCTCTAAAGTCATGCATGAAATATGTTTTGTGCCACACTACGCACCATGTGTTTTTCTTTTTCTCCACAAGTATTTTTCAAACAGAGATCCACTACACACACTGCTGTGCATTATTTTATTATAGGGTTGAAGCTTACCGCAGCCCTGAGAGTTTAAGAGAAAGGAAAAACTGGCCTTGATTTTCCACCAGGGTTTCGCTCGCTTTGTCCCAACGCTCCTTTCTGTTCGATTGTTATTTCGGTGCAGGTACAACATGACGTTTTATTCGCAAGCTGACAGGCCTTGCATTACTCCAGCGAATGTTTTCTCGATACCGACCTCTCGGAGGCTGTATTTCTCTCTGTCAGATTTTTAAGTCTCCCAAAAACTGTATCAAACTCCAGGGAGAGATGTATGATCAATCAAAAGGCTCAAACATCATTATTTTTTGAGAACTCCAAGTATCTCCCACCCATGTGGGTTTTTTTTTATTCTCCTCCGTGGGAGACGTTCGAGCAGCTGCGAAGAAACTTTTTGCCAGCCATCGGATGAACCTCAGCGGACATTCGTCAAGGATTATGAGAGAAGTTTCTTTTTTTATAATTGAAATGTTACGTTCTTCTGACCAGTGAGAGAAAGACAAACGAGCAGCTTGAGAGCCAAACAGGAAGGGTTTGTGGACTCTTGGCCGGAGCTCATGTAGTGTATCTGAAAAACACGAATTAGTTGTGCAGAATCGGAAGATGTGGTCTTTCAGTTCCATGTTGTACGAAATGAGCGGAGAGCTGCGAGGAAGAAAGGAGGGAAAGGGAGAAAGAGAAATACGGTGAGCGGTTTCTGAAGGCAGCGTTAACACGGGGTTCTGTAGTATTAAAAGAGATTTACACCCCAATGCTTTAAAGCAGTTTTCTTAAGCTCACCAGCTCCATTTTACAGATATTTCAAGGAAGCTATAAAAGTGAACCGACAACTAGAGCAGAATCCCTGACACAGCATTGGAGATAGGCCCTCAAGCCATACTGCATCTGAGACCCGACAACTATTGGGGCCCTTGGGTTTGAGTTCAACCGCAGCTGGTGAAAGTCAGAGCAAAATAAATAAGTAAGCAGCACGCGCTATACGGTTTCACATGACTTCGTTAGGATATGTTTTTGCTTGCATTGGGTAAAGACTAGGATTGTATGACCTGCATTCCTCATGATACCTGTTCTTCTATTTTCCTGCTGGAAGGCCCTGTTTGTGGCCCAGATGCAGCGGTGTTGTCTGTTTCCCATGCGGTTCTTTTGAAGCATGGGGTCTGCGTGGTCCAGAACGACTCTGCTCTGTGTCAGATGTCGTACTCCCCTCTGGGCTGACCAACAGGCTCTCTTTGCACCCTGATGTGCCCATAACATTTAACGGTGCTTTGGCAACCCCAAATGGAAACTCTTACTTGGCCCCTGCAATCAGTGTTCATTTCTTCTCTGGTTGCATTTGTATTTCTGTTTCCTTCGTTATTATTTAATTAGTTATTTAACCCTGAGTCTTTGATATCTGTGAGGACAAAGACCTCAATGGAAAATTGATGGCGAAACGTACGTCTTCTCAAAGGCTTGGTAGGTGTCTTTTTAAAGGTAGTATAAGTGGCAGTATTTGCAGATTTTGAGAACGTGTTGAATGATATACAGTTGGTGCACATGCATTAATTGTATTCCAATTAACATGTTTCAATGCTGCTTTTCTCTTCTCATTCCACATAGGAAAAGAATATATTGAACAGCTAAAAACATTCATGACCTGTGATTTAGAGCATTAAAATAATCTTTTATTTTTATCTCAAAAACATTGTACATGTACAATTCCCTCATTACTATGAATCAGTACCGTGTCCTTGGTTGTTTAATGACTAAGTATCTGGATTATATTCCAGAGTTGTGGACATCAGAGACTGATTTCCGTTACATGCACATTCTT
Organism: Enteromius paludinosus; assembly: GCA_032361165.1. Taxonomy (NCBI): domain Eukaryota; kingdom Metazoa; phylum Chordata; class Actinopteri; order Cypriniformes; family Cyprinidae; genus Enteromius; species Enteromius paludinosus. Next base: position 11,194,939 of record JAUMHQ010000061.1, on the reverse strand, counting down.
TATCTTGGTTTTCGTGTCTCGGCTGTCCTCCTCGAGATGGACACTCGCCCTGTGGCAGCAAACCACCAGAGGCCTGTAGGTAATTGCACAAGTGGTTGATATTTCAAAGCTTGCGCCCTCTCGCTGTCCTCCAAATGCGTTTAGGTGCTAGACTGGGAGCGTGTAACCTATTCTTAAGATATTTCAGATAGAAAGAGATGTCATTTTCCAGAGGTTGCATGAGTGTAGATGTCCATTTTATCCTTGAGTTTTGTGATTCTGGGGACATCCATGCAGATGCATTGCATCAAACCCAGGATGTACTAAAAGTGTCCTTCGCACGTAGCTGTTTATGTGGAAGGTTCATAAGACCCACAGGATCAAAGAAAAGCAGGGAAAACGACATAGAAGGGAACAGGAAAAATAAATAGAGAGGGCATGTTTTTTCTTACTCTTTATTTTTTTCGTTGTCAACACTGTTAATCATGTTAGCATCGGCTTTACAGCTCCTCCCACGGCAGGGGCGCATGCTGTGGAGAGTTGCCCGTTATTTTAATTCGTTATTTTTATTACCGTGAAGAAAAATAAAACTTGAGAAAACGCAAAACAGACCTCTTAAACATAAGAACAATGGCAGTTAAAAAACGAACAAGAAAAAAGAAACACGAAACTTCACACCACAGACCTATATCCTATTTCTGCATATTTTTTATTGCACTGTAACAATTTGTTCTCTGAAAGGCCAGTGAGCAAATGAAGATCATACTTGACAGTTGCTTATTTCTTTCCTACATTCACTATCCCATTTGTTTATTTTTCAGGTTTACTTTGCATGGAAACATTCATCAATCCGCTGTATGAATGATACGATGTGTGTCAGGCAAGTTTTCGCAATAAAAGCCGATCCTTTTGTGTTCCGCGAGTCTTAATTGACCTGATTGCCACACGTATCTGTTCTCCAACCGTTATCATTATAAAAACACAGCTGTTTGTTTATACCACCATTGCATATCCCAATGCGTTCACCACTTTCAAAGTCAGTAAACTGATTCCCATCCATAGCAAAACATTGATTTTTGTTAGAAATCGTTTTTTTGGGGGGCCGCGCAGGATCGGGTGAAACTACTTACGGCCACACAGACCTCAGAAATGTGTGGTAGGGAATCCACAAGCACATTTCACCCCTATAATCAGAATTTATATGCCAGTGGGGTCGCGAGCGATTTGTTTTGGCTGTCCGTCGGAGTGCAAACACGTGCGTATGAAGAGGCTGGCGCAGACGGAAGGGGCGAACGGCCTCGGAAACCTCTGGTTCCTGTCTCTCACTTCATCTGTTTTACTCTCTTCGAGTTTTAATTGGGAGTTATTGCTGGTGAGATAAGTGTGGGGATAAGCGCTCTCTGATCTATGAGGTGCTTGGACATCGCCAGTGCCGTGCAATAACAGAATGTGTTCGGGGTCTTGGGCTTGACCCCTGCTCCACTCCTCTTGCCCTCTGAAGACGCCTCCTGATCTCTCACACATCAATTAATTCCTCATCCCCTTAAAGCAGATGTGTGACACTCCCGGAAACTTTTGCATTGTTCTGTAACTGTCATTTCAAACGCTTCCATTAAATGTGTTTTAATCTTCTGAAAGAACAACTTCATATTAGTGTTGAAGGGCTTTCGATAATCCGAAGAACAATCCTTTTGTGCATTGGAGATGTTCCAGACTCTGAAAGTTTGGCATTTGTGGTTCTAAGAAGTAGTTTCAATGTCCATGGAACCTTTCCATTGCACAAAAGGTTCTTTAAAGCGGTTCTTTAGATTGTTACACAAAAATGGTTCTTTTAAGAACTATTCACTGAAATGGTTCTTCTATAGAAGTGCTTTGGAAGGTTGAAGGTTCTTCATGGAACTTTTACAAATGTGAGAAGTGTTAACAGAAGAGTTTTTATGCCAGTGATGGTGCACATAGGGCGACAAGAGCATTCCAGTCCTGGCCGTGTTAATGCTCAGCCTAAGGGGGGTATTAAGGAATGTGGCGGCTTTGAAGCTATCCCCTCTTTCTCCTTAGCTTTCTCTCCCTTACTTTTTTCTGGTCTCCCAGCGTTCGCCTTGATCCCTCCTGCCTCCTTTTTTTTTTCTCCCCCTCATTATTTATGGTCGTACCCATCCTTCACCTGTGAATAGATGGTGAGGATGAAAGATTACTTCTCTTCAGGCGTGCATGACTGTTGTTTCACATGGATTAATGGGGCTAGGAGTGCTTTCCCTAAGCACAAAGAGACAAATTTGAGCATTAAATTAGACAACTCATACATGCCAAAAGTGTTTGCTCATTGGACAATCGCCAACTTGTTTCCAGAGCCTGTCAGAGTAAATCACCTTAGATTCACTGATGAACACTAATCCTGTAAGCAAGCATAAGTACGCTAAGATTCTAGACCTTGTTATGTTCTTTTAAGCTAAAATAAATCTTGCTTGGAGCAGTATATTTCTTAGACTGCAGGAATATGCTGTGATGGTTCATGGGTAGTTGCAAAAACTGATTTTTTTTTGCTTTCCCTTGAACTTCAGTGTAGAAGCTAAATCTTGGATGTAATTCGTATGCACCAATGTGACGTTTTGAAATTTTGTTACATGCAGTTGTGATTGTTCATGTAACTATCAACACTCTTTGAGAACCCTTTGAAATGACTTATTGTGCTGATATATCGAAACACCAAGTTGGAACACGACATATCACATATTGAAGCAGTGAACCATTATTTGCTTCTTGGCTTTAGAGGCACAGACATTGTCAATCTAAAGCATTTTATTAGACAAAAAACTTGAAAGGGCAAGATATGTACAAGATGTATATTAAGTATCAGAGACAAAATGTATATTATAAATGTATGCTAAAAATATTTTTTTTTTTTTACATTAAATGATTAGTATTTTCAACCTTTTAGTGAGGATTAGATGACATAAATAATTTAAATCAAAAACAAACAAACAAACAAACCTGGTTAAAAAAAAAACACTGGCAGTTTACCTTAGCATCCTTTAGACTTAGCATCCTTCAGTAGTACAGGTGCCTTCAAAACTCAATCCACTTAAACATTCATAGGTTTACATACACATACACACTGTGCAGCCTTTAAACACAGCTCACTGCACATTAATCATTAGATCATGTTGTGATCACTCTTTGGGACCATGAGCCACGTTTAGCCACGTCTGCGTCTCAGGACCCCCGGGCTGACTCCCTCAGTGCCTGTACCTGTTCCTCCATTATTAGCTCTGGATCCAAAGAGTGTGGCTGCTGTCTCCTCCTCCCCCCTCAGGGAGAGCCATAGCTGGGCTGTGAGATGAAGTCGGGCAGGGGTGGTGGGGAAAGGAGCGCGGGCTGTGCTGTAATTACTCCATTGATATTCCTTCCACAATAACGCTGTCACTGCTCATTTGCATAAGTGCTTCTCTGCTCTCGCGGGAGCAGATGAGCGCAGACAGAGGAGGAGAAACCTGGAGGAGTTTGGTTTTCAGTTCAGATTAACGGGTTCGGCTCACGCCGTCATCTGTCCTGATCTATCCCCCTAGAAATACACAGATATATAATAGCGTGGGCAGTAGTCGAGTGCTAGGATAGTAGAGGAGGGACGGGAGCGTCAGGATCCTGCTATGATTAAAACACATGCAAGGTGATGATGGTTCTTGAGAGGTCTGTCTTGGGGCAACGCAACTGACCTTGGATGTCAGTTGAGATCACATGACTTCACTGAAATTCTGATATTTTAGATTAGGAAAGTGTACGAGTGGTTCACCTACTTTGTTTTTTGATTTGAATGTTTGACCGTCTGTGTACTCTCTCACTCTTATACCACTCTGTTATGATCATAACGGGTAACAGCCCATAATGCAATTGCATGTCCACAAGAATTCACCACAATGGCATGGTCAACGTATTATTAGTCAACCCAGTCTCCAAAAAAAGTCTTCATAATTTGTGTGAGATGTAATAAATTTTTTTTGAAAATGTACAAGCCCAACGTAAGTATATTCATGCTTAAAGACCTTAAAGTCTCAAAACCTAATTATGGGATAACAAGCATCAAAGTTTGATTCCAAACATTGATTTACTCCTTTGCCATGTTCTTTCTCAGTCAATATTATAGATTTCAAGGTTACATTTTATCAGAATACTCTTCTCTTCAGCGTATAAAACAGATAAAAAGCCAATAACTCAAAAAGTGTTTTTTAAGGAAAAATGTGAGAACAGTATGATGACATTTTCTTTGTACAAATTGGAGAAAAAGCTGAAAACAGCTCTCAGATCAACTATAGCACATTGCAAGCTGTATGGAAATTGTACAAAAAATGATTTCACTCACTTGTCTGCTATAAAATATGTTGATAAAACTACGATTTAGCCGTAACGGAGACATACGTTTCCTATGAAGCAAATTTAGAGCTGTGTTCCTTTATTCAGCGATTGAGAAAACCTGGAGTGGATCTGGAGCTGCATGATCACAGGCCGTTTGAGGGTGGAGGAAAATTGCCTTCCCTCCATTCCATTCACATACTCTAAATCCAACCAATCGCTGCTGGTACAATCAAATAGATTTTTTAAAACAATGTCTCTTATAAATCTGTTTGTTTAACCCTGAATATAAGACCTTGTGTGGCAGCCATCATAAACATCTGCTTTGCCAAAATGGTTCCCGGTTTCTTTGACGCTGTGCATCCATCCAGCCTTCCCTGCACAGAGTGCACGCTGGGTAGATTTTGTGGATGTGTGCGCCCATGACAGGTCCTCCATCTTGGTAGCGGGAGGTGTTCGGAGCCTTTATTTAATGTCACTGATCTTCGCCTCAGCGCTGGCGTGATGAGCATTGGTCATTGGCTGTTTCTCCTCTATTGCTTTTTCTGAGCAGGCTGAGGCCTCCGCTCTCTCCCCTCTGAGTCAGGCCCTCAGGCTCCACATCATTTATTGCTGTCAAGAGTCAGGGAAGGAAAAAAGATGGGGTGATGAGTAGAGAGTGCGAGCGACGGAGAGAGAGCGAGAGCGAGAAGGAGAGGCAAAACAGGAGAGAGTAGCGATTCCAAGGGGGAAGCGCAGAAGCGAAACACAGGCGATTTAGTCAAATCTCGGCTGTTGAATATTTAATGGAGCCTGCAGTGTTTATTTAGTTAGCCTGTCGATTTTTAGCACACTGTCAATAGCAGGCTCGCACGTCGGGCCCTGATGATCTTTAGTGTCTGTGCTCCCTGGGGTCCAGACGCTAAACACAATTATGGATTTTTTTCCCCTCCCTCTTCCTTTTTTTCTCTCTCCCCCACCACCGCAATGTGTTTGATATTTTTACTGATCTAATTTGCAATCTGGTAGTTTATTGTTTGGCATTTTAGTGGCGCTCAAGTGGCGAAGCAAATTCGATTTCTGCTCATAATTCTTTATAATGTCATTAATGCTGTTAGCGCACAGGCGCGGGTCTTAAATAAAAAAATACGCTGGGAATCTGTCCACGGATTCGCACATTCCTGCTTTTATTGTCTCTCCTCCTACTTCCATTTCACTCATTCGGTTTTTAATTAAAAATCCTTGCTGCGGTTTTCTGTCATTGTGAAATATGAAATTACAGTTGTATTGTATTTCAGAGGAAGAAACAGGAAGCTAAGCCTCTGCTAGGATGTATAGCAACATCAGACAAAACGGGGAAAGCGTCACGTAAGGAACGTAAATAAAATAAACGGTTGAATGAATACGGTGAGGGAAAAATGCTACTACTTTTTCCGCTTCGCAAGATATTGTTCAAACGAAGGAGGGAATTATTCGTGCCGCTGTTTGGATTTGCATCGAAACAAGGTTACTTCAGCATTGAATCTCCAAATATTTCCTGGAACGTTAACATTTTTAGCAGTTCGTTTGTTCGGTCTTGCCGTTTTCATTCTGAGATGTACATTAATCTTCACGTCTAAGTGTCCTACACAAGCCACGCTAGACGTGTTTGAGCGCTAGCTGATGGGGAGCACGCGGCAGGTTAATAGTGATGGTGTGCCGCGTGCTAATGGTGATGGTGTGCAGCTCTTGTGAGGGATCTATTTGCTGATGATGGATGAGCGGTAAGCCACCCAAGGCCTGCGATTTTCCACACTCAAGAGTCTGTCAGCTTTTTAAGTGGACGAGCACAATTAGCACTGAAACCAGAGCGCAGGCTAATCTGATGGCACGCTTGACAAACAGAGAGCTAGAGAGAGGGGGAAAAAAGAAATGTGCTCTTTGCAACCAACCTGAAAAGAGATTAGAGCAATGGTTCCTGTCTACTATGACTGAGAATGCCAGGGATGGATAAGCATAATTGGGTGTTTCTACAACTATGGGCACTTTTATGTTCCCGAGGTTGATTTTTACTGAAACTACTAACAGACAGATTAGCGATGACAAAAAGTCCCTATTTGTTATTTCTGTTCTTCTTTCAATGCTTTCAGCGTTTACTTTCATCCATTCATTTTAAATGGCTTTAATGTATAGATTTCATTGTTTACCCTTGTTGCATCATGATAAATATTTAAAATTGACCAAAACAAAATTAACTACAATTTTATATAAAAAAATAATTATAAAGAATTTAATATATAATTATAACATGAAATATTGTATTATATTACCTTTCTAAAAACATTCAAATTAATCATAATAATATATGTAAGTATATTACTATATAAGAATCAATTCAGAAATATATTTATTTTTAAGATGTATAGTGTGTATATATATTTGTGTGTGTATGTGTGTGTTTTTATATGTATATATACGTGTGTGTGTGTGTGTGTGTGTGTGTTTATGTATGTATGTAAATATATATATATATATATGCATACATACATAATCTTTCTCTCACACACACACACACATACATACATCAAACTGTATATATGTATCAAGTAAACTGTGTATATGTATCAAGTATAAATAAATACACACTTATGGATAGATATGTTTAAGAAAATATGTTGTGTTTACATATTAAATATAAGTTATAGGAATATAAATATATACATGTAACTACATAGATTCAATGTATATACTGTATGTGTGTGTGTGTGTTTATATATATATATAGAGAGAGAGATACAAAATATAATAATAAATATACACAGTACACACACACATATAAATATCTTTGATTTTAGATTTTTTGTTGTTTGCTTCATCATTTTTTTTTCGTCGTTTAGGTTTTTCATGTCATTTGCCAGGATTATATATAAATATATGTGTATATATATATATATATATATATATATATATATATATATCTAATATATAGACCTATTGTATATA
>JAUMHQ010000061.1:11173828-11186209 GCA_032361165.1 Enteromius paludinosus | reverse complement strand
TATCTATCTATCTATCTATCTATCTATCTATCTATCTATCTATCTATCTATCTATCTATCTATCTATCTATCTATACCATTCATTCATTTGATCTATTTATCTATCTATTGTGTTGTTGCTCATTCTATTGCTTGTTCTGCCAATCTATCTCATGCCCTCCATTTTCCAGGACTACGAAAACATTGCTCCCTCCCCGTCATTTTGCTCCATCTTTGCACCTTTTGACTGCATAATGAGAGATGACAATTAGACCAAGTCAAAAGAGCTGCACAATCAAAGGGCTGTGATTCCCCTTGGCAGAGCGGGCCCTTCTTTTAGCCGGTTTGTGCCAAACTGGAAGCAGATGTGGGCTGCCACAGGGCCCTGACCAGACTGCTAGAGTGTCTCAGCAGGGCCTCCGCTCCCTCCTGCCATGCACACGTCCCCCTCTCTCAGCCCGCACAGCACCACACACCACCATGAGACGTGCTGGAGCCCAGCGGTGCTGCCGAGCCAAGTCGCCACAATAAATGAGAAAAACTCTCTGACTGCTTTCAGTAATGACAAAGCCCTGAGCTGTGGTCGAGTCATAAGGTGGGCTAACCAGTGCTGAAGTTGCCTTGTTTTATCACTTAGTTCCTCTATATCTGCCTCTTCTCTTGTTTTTAGTTCTAGTACTTTCTTTCTTTCTTTTTGCTTTCCCATCTGTCTCGTCTCATCCTTCTCCCCCTCTTTTCTCCTCATCTCTGCCTTTCTGTTCAGCTCCATCCCTCCTTCTCTCCCCAAAGCGACTTTCTGCCCTAATTTGATCTTTGTGGCAGATCAGAGGAATGTGATTGAATTTGCGGGAGAGAGTGTGGTGGAAAAAAAGAGAAAAGAAATACATTCTGATTTATCCACTCTGACTGAGGTGTAGCACCAGATGTGTCGCTAGACCTAGGCTGAAGGGGCTGTAGTCATGATTTTTTATTATTATTTTTTTTTTCCTCTGCAAATGTTTTAGGGGCACAAAGATGATGAAAGTAAATTAATTTTGACTCTATTATTATTAGGTTGTGAAAAGCCAGCGTGCAAAATGATTAACCTTTTTAACATTTAGAACATTTCTCATGAAATCATCACAAACTCTGGATATAGGCAATATTTTAATGTCTTTTTAGCAAACAGGTATTCATTACTGCAAGAACAGTGTTCAGCGTACATTAATGAAAATGGTGTTTGAAAACCTTAATGGCAGCATTAATACCCAATGTTTTAAATATGAAGCAATTTCTTACAAAAACAGCATAATGTAATTACAGGTTTTCTGTGAAATCAGTGCCTGTTAGGTCATTTTCTGTAATAACAAAGTAGCGTTTTAGTATTATTTTTTATTTAATGTAAGGTAAATAGTTTTCTTTGAAATCATCATCATAGTAATTACTCAGTTATTTAGTGATTCAGGATAAATCATTTCCATTTAGAGTTTTCATTTAATTGTAAATTGCATTGAAAGTACTGAAATTAGTACCCAGAAATATCCTCTAAAATGTACCGTTCTGCTTTTAAAGATCTGTGTATCTGTGATTTTCTTTGTTCTGTTTATGAGTGAAACTTCTGGAGGCATATTTTGTGCCCTTAACTTTTATTGTCTGTAAGTATGGGATTTGAAATTGCTACAAAGATTTGCTTTAAACAAGTTACAGCGGGCCAAATGTGTTTTTTGTATTTGCGTCAAACTGAACCTGTGGATTGCTCTTGACAGACTGACTGGCACTCAATAATATATTGGCCAGAACAGAGGGATGAAATCAGGCGGGGAAGCGAGAGCGGCGGGTGTGAACGGGCCAATAGAGCGCTATTGATTTGTTTAACAAATTAGCCATGATGATGGCAGGTGCGGTCGCCAGGGCAGGTTGCTGGGGTCAGCTCGTCATATGGTTGCTAACAGACATAATATTGCTCTGCGCTCTGATCTCTTCATACTCACACAAAAGGCTATAGGGACACCCCTGGGAAATAAGCTGTCTCTTTCTCTCCCTCTCTCTGTCTCTCTCTCTCTCTCTCTCTTTCACACACACACATACACTCAAACTACCCATCACTGCCACTCTTCAAATTAACTCCCCAGAAGGTTAAGCTCCCTTGATTCATAATTATTCAGTGCCCTCTCTCTCTCCATCCTTCCCATTCTCACCTCCGTCGCTTCTCCTGAGTGGCACTTGCCTTTTGGTGGAGGACCGAGGGAATTAAATTAGCTTTACTGACCTGAGAAAAACACAGCCAGATGACGGGCGAGGGGAATACGGCTTGATCTCTGTCTGTTTTCCTGTCACTTCCTCTAATCTAGCTGTCTATCTGTCAGACGAGAGTGTTATTGCGCACGGACCTCTCTGTGGACACGAGGGCCGCTCTCCTTCCGTGTTTCGGCCTTGTGATTATGTTACCAATAAACACACCGGTGGCGACAGGCATCCGTGTGTGTCCCTCACAAAACCGGTAGACGAGGCCCTTTTGCAGGCATTCCTCCTGTGAAATCTAATCGAATGGCTCAGGACACGAATCACTCTGAAATTCCTGAATGACGGTGTACAAATCTCAGCCAAGCCTGATCGTATTGTAACAGCAGTAGCTGTAGTTCATGCCGTAGTTCCCGTAGGGTCGCTTGGCATGGGGTTACATAAGGCAAAGAGTGAAAACAACCTCAAAGTGGGAATGCTGCGGAGAGCCAACACCATAGTGGTTTGTTTTTAAGAGTGGGACTGACATGAAGCCTTTATCTCTCTACATGATATACTGAGTCATTTGGGCCAGTTGGCTCGAAGGACAGCAATAATTTCACTCTCATATCCAGGGTTTGTAAAAAGCAAGGCTGGGTAGTGATCAAATGCTTCAGTTTTTTTTCTCTCTGAATCATTATATATATGTATATGTGTGTGTGTGTGGTTTTCTGTTTTTTGTCCATTTCAGAATTGATTTGTTATATATCATTTATGTTGCATCGTTTATGATGTATATTTCCATGTATCACAATTTAACCAAGCTATATTGGGTTTCTGACTAAATGTCAGACTAAATGTCTGACTGTATGCCTTTTGTAATTGAAGCTAAGCATTTTAGCTTTAAGGTTTTATTTCACCACTAGTCACAAATTGTAATACTCCGGTTTGGCAATATGATTTAGCAGTAATCATTGATAAGTGCATTCCTGTTATAGTTTAACTTTTACAGTAAAAGAAAAAGCCCACAAGGTATCTGTGACTTAGACTTAATAATACTATTTTAATACAGTTCACTAATAATAATATAATGTTTTACACTATTTAATAATGCACACAAGGTTTTGCTTGTGTTTAACTGAATCATATTTGTCCCAGTAGTAGTAATGGTTTTAGACTTTATACTGACACCTACTGGCCTGGATGTATGAGGCCGCTTTGCAATTACTTTTGTGTGTTCATGCACAGCACCTGATGCCCTGCATTTATTCAAAATCTTGCACTCTGTTTGTGTTTAGTAGTAAGTTGTTGTCGACGGAATGACATCACTGATCATGTGATATCAAAATGATGGCACCCATCATAGGGCGACCCACTCTGTGTAAAAGTATTTTATTTTATTTATTTTTTTTTATCAGAAGACTGACATTCCTAGAGTCTTTTTCCATTTTAATCATATTTATTTATGGTAAAACATGTTAAATGAACTAGATTTAAATATTTATGCTAATTTACATCGCTAAAACAGAAGATTGCTCAGTCATTGAGCTGCTTTATCTTCTATTACTATTCCTCTAAGACCCCTGAGCATGAATGTTTGGCATCAATCACGTCTTTCTCTTGAACATACTCTAATGTAATGAGTGTACCGACTAAAGTTGGAGCTGCTTTCCCTCAGAATACCGCTTAATGAACGCTTCTCACAAGCCAGGCAACAAGAGGCTATTCTGTGTCTCCTGATAGCCGCGTTTGCGTTCACTGCATAAAGGCCGTGTTCAGCTCTATGCTTGCCATCTTTAAAACAGTTACGAAGCTGTTCCTGTATGGCCTACAGAGGATTAATTACCAAACTACACCCTCCCTTTGGGCCCTATTAAGAGATAGAGCAAACGTAAACACTCACACATACACATCGACACGCACGCAACATTCGCACGTTCTCTGACACAAAGGGGCACTTCACAGCCGAGTACTCTAATGATATGTCGTCAATTTAGATAATGACCTGCAAAGAGATAAACTGAAGTGTGCATTGGAGGTAATTTGATTTACAAAGCTGCAGAGCTAACTTCAGGTAAAGACCAGTGGACTATGGGTTTTTTCTTTCTGTGGACCAGAATGTCATGACATCAGATGAGGGTTTGTTGGACTTGCACTATGAATTCTTGTAATACAGCTTTTTTTAGTAATTGGTAGAGAACGGGAAGAAAATTTGAGGGGTTCAGCATGACTGGAAATAATTTCACGGGAGTGAAAAACAAGGTAGAAGAAATGTACTGTTTAAATCTTTAATTAATTTAGTTATTGTTGTTTATTTCATAGCCTCGACCCTGTATTTTATCTGGCTTAAGTTTAAAGTATTACTACTGTATTGATACTTTGCACAGGCCACTTTTATACTAATAGGGCCTAACGTTGATTTAATGTAGGTTTTTATCACTTGTGTTGTTGTCCTAACCACATACATCTGCAAAACACAGCATCAGAATGTCTTGGAAGCTGCTAGAAAGACGAAAAAAAAATAAAAATCCTGCACTGGATATTGTGTCAAATCTTCTCAAGAAATGTCCTAAAAAAGAGCTCACTTTTACCACATAGCATGAGAACCACCAAAGAAAAGTCCCTGCCATTATGTGTGCCTAATGAAATAAACAGTGCAGTCAAGCAAAAGAGAGATTTTTTTTTGCCCAAGGGTTCAGATACTGCCAATCATCAGAACGAAATATGTCTGGCCAGTATACAGTCATTCAAAACTTTCTCTTGCCAGAGAGAGTACGTGTTGTGTTAGTTTTGTAGAGTGTGCTGCGACTACAATCGGGGTCAGATTTTTTACCTTCTTAATTAGATGAGGGACAGGCTAATTAAATCAAATTCATTATCCGCAGGTCTGGAAATCAAGCGGCACTATTGGAAATAAGGTTAGGCTAGCTCTCATCCATCATGCTCCTAACTAACCAATTTACGGCCCTGACTTTTGCATGCCACGTTATTAGCTTGTCATAAACAGTTAGCTTTAAGATCCGTGAGTGGAGCCCTGATAGCGTTGGCGTTTATCACATTAGTTTCTAGCACTGTGTCAGCCTCTTTCGGCCCAAGATAAAGCACATAGCCGGTAATCACGTTACTACACACACATACACACACTCCACAGACTTACAGTGCAAACGGCCGCCACTTAAAGCGAGCTTCTAATTCACTGTAATTAAGACATACTACTGCAGCCTTTTGCACATAAAGGCTCTTTAACAGTCTTTAAATGGAAACTTTTTTTTATAAAATGAATCAGACAGCACATTTATGCAGTTAGGATTTGGGCCTCATGTTTATCATGATTTGCATTTTTGGGCTAAAGTGAACATTAACAGGTTGAAACAGCGTTTTTATGTATTTACTGTTTAACTATTGTATAGTTGTTTTTTGGGTTTTTTTGGAAAATGAACTTTCCCATCTATTAGGTGTTTAGCCCATCATAGGGATAGATAAACCAAAATAATTTTTTGTCAAAATAAGATATTTTGAGTTTTGGTTTGGACCACTGACGTTCATTGTGGTTGAAATATTCGTCATTATAAATTAAATGAATTAAAAATAGCGTAGAGGTTTCGAAATGGCACAAAAGTGATTCATCTTGACATCATTTTTATTTGCAGTTTGCCTAAACGTCCCACTTAACAACCAATTACTTCACAGTTCAAATATCACATGCATAATTATACCTATTTTGTATCGCTTACAGGTATTAATAGTCTTGGCTCTTCAAAACAAGCATTTGGTTACACACTTTTGTGTCCACAAATGGCACTTGTCTTTGACTCTGGGCTCAAATCCGGGAGCGAGACTGCTGGAGAGAATGATAGAGAGAGGAATAAGAGAGGCGATTTGTCGTCTGTGTGTATTATAGTGCTACGGTCAGCCTGAAAGAGCGAGAGAGGAGGGGTAGAGGGTAAGAATGAGCGTGTGAGGGATAGCCTCATCATTCAGAGTTTACTCACACTAAATTGAGTTGAAATAATAGGCTTATTCAAGCGGCCCTCACACAATGACACCGAGGCAGGTCATATCAAAGGCTGGCCTGAGGGCCGGGGAGACACTGCACAGGGGGAGGGCTTTCAGAGGACGGGTGACGGCACTGTCACAGAGCAGGGGACCCCACTGACAGACACCTGGAGGAAGGGGAGAGGGGTCGGGGGTTTGGACGGGGCCCGGAGGCGCTGTCATTCGACAAGGGTTGGAGGTTGATGACAGCCCTCGGGTCATTGGGTACCGAAGAGCCTCAGCGGGGTCGAGGGACACCAGAGACCAGGGTTGGTGGGACATGTTAGAAATATCAATCACACGTCTGACATCTTGACTTGCCGGTGTTTGATAGTTTCACTCAAATACTGCTGTATTTCTTTGTTTGCTTTGCCACTTTTTCTTTTTTTGTTGTTTTGTGGGTCAATGACACGATTGTACATTTATACAAAAATACATTCGCAATTATTTGAACGTTTACTTTATGATGAGCATGTTTTTCATTTCATTTCTTTATTTCTTTGCCTTCTTTAATTTAATTAAATGTTTTGTAGTATAAATTTAAAATTATCAGGGTGATATATAACTTTTCTGCTATAGTAACTAAAAAAAAGTGTATTAAGCATTTTGACAAGATCTTGCATTTATTTTATTTGAAATACCTATAACTTTGTTTTTTATTCACTGAATAAATCAAAAATAAATAAATAAAACTCAATGTAATATAAAAAAAAAATCTGCTGATTATTTTGTGTTTTGAGTGCAACACGTTTCTGATATTCATGAAATAATATTTTGTGATAGTTATAGTTTATATAGTTATATAGATTTTTCTGAAATAATAATTTTCCAAATTATTTTTCTTTATTTAGTGGTATGAAGTAAACATTGTCAGGGTGTTATATAACTGCTGTAATAGCAAAAAAGCCTTAACTTTATTGAATATTTTGATATAATCTTTCATTATTTTATTTGGAATATTTTAATTCTTTTTCTTTTTGCTTCACTTTCAAACAAACAAAGAAATAAACACAATATCATATAATATCAGAGAAAATCAGTGTGTCAGATTCAGTGTGTTTCAGATATTCATGAAATAATAGTTAGGTATTTGTTTAAAAAAAAAAAAAAAAAAAAACATTTTAGAGTAATTTTGTACAGTAATTTCATCAGCTTTTATTGAAATAACTATTAACTATAACAAGATAAAAAATACAAAAAATTCTAGTGTTTTAAAATGATTTTTCTTTTATTCATCCTAGACAGTCGTATATCATTGAGACCCTCATATCTTTGAATTCTTGCTGTGTATTTGTGTGTGCCAGTCATTATCACTGCCAGCCATTAGTCACTATGTGGCATAAAGTGCTGCCTTTGCATTATAGAAGCAGCTGCTTTTCGACAGGCCGCGTGAGTAAACAATAGCCCGCTCCGATATGGACAAAACAGGCCAAGACTGTGTAAAATCACCCCATGAATACAACACGCACACTCCCAAAGTCAAAGGGTGTCCAACTGGCTCATGAATACGCACACACTCCCTCCACTGAAGGGAGAGCAGGCATTTGTTAAAGGGAGTGCGTTGTCTGCATGTAACAATATAAGAGACGGCATATCTGATCAACACAAGCATTTGCACCGTGTAGGGAGGTGACGGAGCCGCCCCTCCTGTGGGCTTACATGAGCTGTGCTTCAGACAGCTGCTGGGACTCAGCTGTGCTTGGATCAACATGTGTCCGTCATGTGTTTTGTAGCTGCATTTGGAGTAATTGTTATTTCGGATAGCATGATAATGGATCTCTGAACTGTTATGTGAAGGCTGAAATAGAAATTCCCACATTCAGGTGGAGGGTTTCCTGTCACTTTCACTGCCAGATCGCTTGAGGCAAAACACATAGTTGAACACACAGGGTTGAGAAGACTAGAATAGATTCATAGTAACGTTAGATGGTATGGGTAAAAAAATTCCCATTGCGATGATAGAGATAAAACACCCCTGCAGATCAGATACACTGGACGTGTTTAAGCAGGCAAAATCTTCTACAATTAATTTATTGTTCTTTTCTGCCTGTTGTTTTTCTGCTTTAGTATTTTTGGTGTAATGTCTAGACATTACGATGTATTGGGTTTGGTGCTCTACCTCTAAGATAAAAAGGAATTTTTGTTTTAACTCATCTCCACCGATATTGATGTATCTTGTTGTTTTGTTGCCACAATGACGCAATGATCTCATGCGGGATCAGGACAATGAGGAATTTGACTGGGTAGAAATGTAATAATCCATGACGATCAGATGTGGGAATGTTAGTCTATTATTGACATTTATTTGGATTAAATGGTAAATTACATTTTGGTCAACAGATACCAGTGGTGAATAAAAGGCAATCATTTATTTATTTATTTATTTTTTGATTACCTTTGAATCATCTAATATACACACCTAAAGCAAATATTTAAAAGCACAATTAACTGTTTTCCTTTTTCATACTAGTCATAATGCTGTAATGCCAAAAGGCACTATTTAACAATGTTGTATTTATAATTTATTTAGACTAAATAGTGCAATTTACTAATGTATGTACATATATATATATATATATATATATATATATATATATATAATAAAAAATTATTCAATAAAACATATATATATATATATGTGTGTGTGTGTGTTTTATTGTCAAAATTGTGTTATGAATGATCATTTCTAAAAAAAATATATATATTTTTTTAATTAAATTAAATGAATTAGATGGAAATTATGCACTTGTAATGCTGCTCTGTGATATTTTTTTTTGTTTTTAATAATAATTGTTCCAATATAGCAATTATAAGACTGGAATAGGCATACATATTAATTTTTTTTATACATTTTATTATTAGACATATTGTTTAACAGCTTTAGTTTTTCCTTTAATTTTACAGGTATATCATGCAAAAATTTGGCCTATAATTTCAGTAAGTTCTGGTTAAACATACTGTATATTACGTTTCATTAAGAAAAGACTGCATTACCATATACTTGCATCCATACACACACAGTCTTCATCAGAACACATATAGCAAAGTAGAACATGAGGAGTGAGTTTAGCAGCAGAGAAATTCTTTCTGAATCAAACTGGAAAGTCTTCTCCAATTGCATTTGTAACTGTAATTCAGTCAGCTGCGGCCAACTCCATCTGTGTATGCGAATTTGTGTGCGAGTGTATGTGTGTGTTTAGAGTGGCTTTGTGGGCTGAAATGGAGAGCCTTTGGTAAGTGGCTGATTGGAGGGGAAGTCTGTCGGTTTGGCACGTGCCTTGTCCCATGGGACATGTGATAGCCCGGTGCCCACGCACCAGCGCCAGTCTCTGCCAGCAGGGGCTTTCATTTCATCCTGCCTGTGCCAGCCATGTGGAATTTCTTTAACAAAGATCTGAAGGCATGGCTCTTTCCAAACAAAAGGTCGTGCATGACGGCCTTCAGAAGTATTGTTCTGCTTGATTTCAGATGAATGGAATATGGTTACTTTACTGTTGTTGTTTTTTTTTGTTGCTGTTTAAAAAAAGAAAAGATAACTTTTACTGTAGGTGCTACGGTATCCATATCAGCCCAGTTTAGGTGTTAAAGAAATACTCGTTCATCAGAGAGAAAGAGAAGTGTGGTGTTAATGCGTGCTGATCTTTCAGCGAGCCTCTTGCCCTGCTCTGCATCCACGGTGGATCCTTTACCACTGTGCTCTTCCTGCTTTCTCCCTCACATACCAGAGGAGTTCAGGGGCATCTCCACATCTGACCCTGTCCTCTGCAGTTTGAGGATGGGCTTTCAAACCCAGCCAGCTCCCCGTCACGCCTGGAGCCTCACCAACTGGCCCAGACTCAGGGCAAAGAGAGCGGAGAGGAGACCGACTCCTCCTTTCTGGACATCATCCTGGCCGGTCCAAACAATTGTTGGATGCCTTCTATCGCGCACACCTGCTGTTTTACAGATACAGTCCTTTACAAAAGCATCCAGAACCTTAAAAGTGTTTCACACACTGTATGCACATCTGTGGTTTTTGCATTTTACAAAAAAAAATGTGTTATTATATGTGGTATTGTTTTATTGTAACAAAAATATTTTACAGAGATGTCATATACAGCATGTAAAATTGCATGTACAGTTCTACAAAGAGAGTTTATTTTATTTATTTATTTAGTTTAAAGAACATTTTAGTAATAGATCCACCATCAATGCCAATAAGGAGCCTTTGTTTTGGGTAGGGATAAATATTTAATACTTACACATTTCAGAGAGCCACTTTTTGAAGCAGCTGCAGTTTTTAGGAAATTTTACAGACGCTTTTTTTTTTTTTGGCCCATTATTTTAGGCAGAGTTTTTTGGTCTCTGGATGCTTCTGCATATTATATCCTCCTCTGCATATTTCAGGATCCGTTAATTTTTTAAAGATTTGTGCATAGACACGTGTCTTTTAGTCAACGCTACAAAACAGCCACTATCCATATATTTTTTTATATCCAATTATGGTTTATTAAACACAAGGTAGGACATGTTGTTAATTATATAGATTATTCGTATTTAAAAGCACATTGAAACTTCTCACAACAACTTTCCACCCCAATTCATATATACTGTAGATTTCACAGATGATTAAGACCAGAGTGTGATTTTTGTGCACCTGTGTTTTCAGTTGTTCATATATTTTCTTACATTTTACGAAAGTTTTATTGGATTATATGCAATATTGCATGCAAGTTACACATAGAAATTTGTGTATATGCTTGCTTCTGAGCTTTTTTTTCCTAATCAATTTCCCCAAAAATTTAGTGACACTTTTTTGTCCTTGGGCTAAATGTACTGTATATATAGCCCTTGAGACATCATCTTCACGTGACAACTAGCCCCAGTCTTTTTTACAGTGAATATGTTTATCAAACGAGTCAAAAGAACAGCAAAGACCATCTTCAAACTGCAACAAAAGCAACAGAGGAAAAACATCCTTTGTTCACTGGTGGTCTCGGATGGTCTCTGGTGTGTGTTTGTGAGTCTTTTTCCCGCATTCCACCATCGCTCTTCGCTCCGCCGCGCTCTCACTTTTGCCATGGTTGCCATGGTGACATCTACACATTTCATGCCAGCCCCACACACTGCAGACATATTTGTTTGGCTAGTGTAACTCGGCCCCACAATGAAAGACGCTTTTCAGCATAACACCTCCTAATCTGGATTTGAGCTTTCTGAAGGGGCCTGCTGAGCACAAATTCAAATATAGTTTCTCTATGCTAATCTGGCTGTAATCCTCCAGCCTTTGGGTCCTGAAACATCCTGTCAACAAAAAAAAAACAAAAAAAACCTTGTTTGTTTTTCATTTTCTCCAGCACTTCCCCCTCCAATGTAGCATTCTTTACCAGCACCGAGGAAGCATGACGCGGTTAAACCGATGACCAAGAGCTTTATTTTTTTCTTTCGTCCACTGCCGAATATCCACAGTGTGTTCCCATAGTGAAACCCAGCAATGCACCAAGACCAGGATCTCCTCATGAACTTTGCCCTCTGCTCCCCTGTAGCAGCTGGTCATAGCATGCACTTGTAGCCATCAGCCGCCCAGACATCGGCTTAGTTAATATGTGCCCGCTACGGCTAACATATCCATCATGGAGGATGTGTGCTCTCCCTGTACCCTCCCGGCTCTTTCTTGCACACACGAGCTTCTTTTCCTCATTCATCACCGGTGGCTTTAATGTTAGCGAGTCTGCTGGTGAAGCCATGGCAACAAGTCTCTGTACAAAACAATCTCTAACCAGGTTCTTTTCAGAGTGTTACTCTCAGGTTAAGTTCTTGAGGCATTTTGGCCTCTTGTGTCTAGCTAGGCAACATTTACAGCATTGTTGTATTAGCTGGGGAGCTGTTAGTGGAAGAGTACAATATGAAGGTTTAACTAATCCAAACCTAAATGGCCACAATATAACCCGCTGATTTCCAAGCTTATATACACATTTTACAATGAAATGTAAAATAAGTGTTTATTTCTATGTTTTTACCTTAGTCCTCAGTGTCACGTGATAATTTAGAAATTATTCTAATACGATGATTTAGTGATTAGGAAAAATTTATTAAGATCAATGTTCCCAACAGGGTAACACTTTATAATAACTACACACTATGAATGATTAGTTAAGCATTAGTAAGCATTTATTTCATCCTTTATAA
>JAUMHQ010000061.1:11160129-11170930 GCA_032361165.1 Enteromius paludinosus | reverse complement strand
GGTGTAAAGCTGCTTTGCAATGATATGTATCATGAAAAGCGCTATACAAATACATTTGAATTGAATTGAATTGAATATTTTCTAGGTCAATAAATACAATAGTAAAATTCAGTCCAAAACAAAAGCGAGTGTTTTTGTTGTTGTTGTTGTTGTTGCTGCAGTTTTTGACCGATGTGTTCTGTTGTCTGTAACATATAGTTTGTAAGATCATCTATCATCTAACACCTCTATGAGAGAGGAATTTCTGTCTTGTGGTGCGAGGGGTTAATCTTCATTATACAGATTGCAGGTTGTGACCAGTGAAAGGTAGAGAGGTCACACAAAGCCATCTAAACACCTCTACGCATAATAGCCTTAGGGCTTGTTCTGATGTTGATCCTGAGTGGCTTCTTTTCTTCTTCTTCTTTTTTTTTTAATCAAAAACAGTTTTGAGTTTGAATTTAGCTGATTATTCTGGATTATGATTTCTGCATCTATTTAACCCTAAAAATCAGCTGGATTGTAATTGATGCAAGTTTCTAAGGCCTCTGAATGATCATAATCAAAACTGTTGTACACATAATTATTTATTTATTTGCGGCTGGTTTTGATGTAGGAAAAGGTCTCTCTAGGGCCAGAGGGCACTGAAAGAAGTGGCCATGACCTCAGTGGCTAACACTCGCTAACACCCTTAGCCTAACCTGAGATACCATCACTAATTCAAGAGCCCTGTTTTGATCCAATCATTGTTTCCCACAGAATTTAAGTGTTAGTTTTAGATATCTGAGATAAATCTGTGCTGTTTACAGAATAGTGTCACTACGTGCAATACAGGTTTGTGTATGTTTTTTGTTACACTTTGTACAACTTTTGTGTTTTTATAAATTTGCTGGACATTTTCACAAATACAAAGAAACAGCATGTAGCACACTGAATTAAACATTAGATTTTTAAGGAGTAAAGCTGAAATATCATTGATATACATCACCAACTGCATTGTAAAAGTAATTTGATGTGATACCACAGTTATACCAATTTAATTGAGATGGAAAATCAACACATCATTACCTAAAATGATCTAGATATAAATCGAATGCAATAAACTGTAATCTACTTTGTCATATAGCATCACAGTTTTCCTTTTTTGATGACTCCGTCTTTTCCATGCAAAACAAAAGTGTACAAAATTAAACAGTATTAGAAAACCTATTAAAATCAAGAGACACGTCTCATTTAATCTAACTCAGACCTGTCATTAAAGCATATATCATCAAATCTCAGACCCTTGACAATTGCACTGTATTCATTGAAAACCATCACTATTGTTCCCCTTTGGTTTCGATTATTTAACATGGTATGAGTTGTAATTAAACTAGTCGTGGACAGTCTTATTATGAAGCTGAAGAATAACGCTATCCCACCTGGACAAACAGTCCAATTGGAGAAACTTCAGCTGGTCACGTACAAGTTTAATTATGTTTTGTAAGAACAACATAAAAGTCATTATTTACATGTCACTTTACTGAAGCAAAAGATAATTAATGTCAGTGAACTGTGAAATACAGTGTAATCTGATAGCTGTCTGTCCATTTCTGCAGCACGACCTGCATGACATGAATTGTACAGTAGAGTGAATTTGTCAATGAGTCGCTCTCACATATAACAGTGAATGACAATGACAGCGGTCTGTGGAAAGCGTGTGTGGAGTATCAGTTTACATGAGAGCTTCACAAATAAATTCAAAAGCGCTTTCAGTCTAGGGATTTTTTTTTCTGTATATACACTCCAAATTTTTGGGAAGGGGTAATTTTTTTTTTTTTTTTTTTTTTTTTTTTTAGATTTTTAGCAAGGATGCATTAAATTTGATAAAAAAACAAAAGTTAAAATGTTATAGGCATTTATGATAAGAATTATTATAAATACTGTACGTATATATCTTAAGCAGCTAATCAGAATATTAGAATGATTTCTGAAGGAAATTAATTGATACTGAAGGACTAGAGAAATAATGATGAAAATTCATCTTTGCATCATAGGAATATCTAATTTTATAATATAAACACAAAAAATAACTTAAAAAGTTACCTAAATATTTGAGTTTTTATAAATCAGGTCATTCCTAAACTTAACAACATTCTCAATAATACCATTTTACTCCGTTTTCAAATCAAACAAATGCAGTATTAATGTTTTAAAAATAACTGGTATAATAATCTTGGTGATCACAAGATAATGATGTGTATATATATATATATATATATATATATATATATAAACTCACCAAACACCAACTTTTGAACAAATATATGTACAATACAGTATGACTGTGTGCAACTTAATTTATTTTATATATTGAACAAATGCTATCAGAAATAAAGATACAAAACCTGTCATTGGGGCGGTACCTTTTCAAAAGGTACAAGTTTGTACTAAAATGTCTATTTTGTCACATTAAAGGTTCATTTTAGTACTTAAAGTGTACAAATTATAACCTCTTAGGTGTAAGGTGGGACATGAAGCACATACACAGTTCTTACATGTGAATTTCGAGGAATACACTATATCGATAAGATATGGATATAAGTGAAGGGAAACACATCCTTCTGGCTGACTGTGGAATAAGGTTTTTGAAGCCACAACCTACTTGGCGAAGGAGACCCAGTAGGAGCACAGTCAGAGCTAGGTCCGACTGCGGGAAAGGAGGAATCGGGTTCGCCTTGGCATCGGGAACCACTGAGAAGCGCAGCAGCAAGCCGACACCAGCTGGCCTCCCGCTACCTGCTTGTCTGATTTAAGACACGGGAGGACACAGCCTCTTCGTAAAGGTCGTAGAACCTGGTGAAGGTGTTGGGTGTTGCCCAGCCTGCAGCCCTATAGATCTGCTAGAGAGCCGCTGTTAGCCAGCGCATAGGTGGAGGCAACACTCCTTGTGGAGTGGGCTCTCAGGCCTAGGGGGCATGGCTCTCCCTGGTATAAATAAGACAGGAATATGGCAGAAGGTCTCTCCTCAAGGGGATTTTCCAAGGAGGGGCTGCCGCGAGGAGCACTAGGTCGGCAAACCAGGTCCGGGAGGGCCAGTATGGTGCTAACAGCAGAACCTGCTCCTCGTCCTCCCTGATCTTGCACAGGGTCTGTGCAAGGAGGCTCACTGGGGGAAAGGCCTACTTGGGCCCCGGAGGCCAGCTGTGTGCCAGTGCATCCCTGCCGAGGGGCGCCTCAGCGAGGGAGTAATACAGCTGGCAATGGGAGGACTCGGGGAAGGCAAAGATGTCTATCTCTGCCTCCCCGAAGTTGCTCTAGATCAACTGGACTACCTGGGGGTGGAGTCGCCATTCTCCAGGGTGGGTGGACTGCCGTGACAGCTGGTCAGCTGCACGGTTGAGTGTTCCTGGAATATGAACAGCGCACGGCACTTTCAGCCACGTCTGACTCCACAGGAGCAGATGGCGGACGAGATGTGACATGCTGCGGGAGTGTAGACCACCCTGATGGTTGATGTTTACAACGGCTGCAGTGTTGTCCGTGCGGACCAGCACATGCCTGTTGCGCAGCATCAGTCGAGCGCCTGTCCAGAGACCCGAGGCTGCTTGCCTGTTGCATACGGGCAACCCGTGGAGGAAGCATCCGTGTGGACCATGCCCATCTCGGGACTCGATCGTGTAACCAGTGCTGAAGCGGGCCCATATGAAGCAGCCCCAGCGGCGTTACTGCGGCTGCAGCAGCCATATGCCCCAGGAGCCTCTGAAAAGTTTTGAGAGGGAGCGCTGTTTTGTGCCTGAATGACTCGAGACATGTCAGCATGGCCCCAGAAGGATGAATGTCCTGGGGGTGAGTCCGGCTTCGGTTTGCGTTCGAGGGTCGAGCTCACTCCGGGAGATGCACCGCCACAGACGAGTACGAGGCGCGCCACGACCTGCTTAGCTCCTCATGCACCTCTGGGAAGAAAGGCACTGAGGGGGGCCGGAACGGGGTTGCGGGCCAAGAACTCAGAAACCAATCATTCAGCCTCGATGGATCGGATGGGGGCACACGCGGTACCTCAAATCCGATCCCCTCGGCGGCTCGGAGGAGCATACCCAAGAGCTCGGTATCTGCCTAAGACAGGGCAGCGAACGCGAAGGGGTGCCTTCCCGAACAGGTTTTAGCCTCGCCACCTGACTCTACCTCTGATGCTGTGGACGACATCTCAGCCTCTTGGGGTGTCCCTTAGGAGACGCCTAGCCCGGTGGCTTTCGGGGAAGCGCACTGCTCTGGAAGCACCACCACAGGACTATGGGGTGCGGCAGAAGTCCGCAGGGCTTTTATACCCAGAGCGGCTCTCCGTCTCAACGCCGGAAGGACACGAGGGGAGCCATCTCGTGAACGAGAGGCACGATTTCAGTGTAGCGATGGTCATGCACTTGCAATGAATGCATGAGTCATCCACAAGTGCCACCTCAGCGTGCTCACCTCAGACACGTAAGACCGTGCTCGTGCTCGTGCCCGTCTGAAGAGGTGAGGAAACTCCCGCACCCAGAAGTGCACGGTCGGATCGGATTGAATGTTAGGTGGTCCACTAATATAATTTTACACTTGAAGTGAAAGTTTGCGAACCACTGAGACACCGTACTTTTTTCCCTGATGAACAGGCAGCCTGCATTCACGGTGTTCTTGCACAATCAAATTTACGTGAAATTCAATAGCAAACTGCTTGTTCAGGTTTCTCTAACAGCTTAAGGTGAAGAAGAGAGAGGTTTACTCTTGAGGGTACAATACTGCATTAAGCCATAATATTGAAGAGAATAGACAATCAGCACTATAGTATTTTACCACAGATTCTCTTCACAGTAAACCCAAGCAGACGACTTAAAAAACAGTCAATCTGCAGAAAATATTCATGTCAGCAGCCAGTGAATGAGCTGGAGAGCTGGTAAGTTTTCTGCCCTTGGTATAAACTCTGTCATGTTGCCTCTATTTATTATGGAGTTCTAATACCACCAATAACAGCCCTATTTTGTGAACACTCAGAAAGCCATTGCTGTCTTGTAAGGCTTAAATAGGCTCTCCAAATGTCGTCCTGGTTGGAGCTTTTATTGATGATTCAACCCAGTCAGGGTGAAAAAAAAGTGCTCTATGTATTTTGTATTGTTTAGACTCTCAGTTATTTGCTTTTTTTTGTTGTATACGCAGTGCACTAGTTTCAGAGTGCTGTTTTTCTTGTTAGGAATTTATGTGCGAAAGGGAGGAATTTTATGGTTAAAGAATCCTGGATAAGTATTGGATTACAGCTTTTATTGTATCACTTTAAAATGTAAACACCCCAAATGTTCCTAATGGATTTTTCTGCCAAAACAGATTGTGAGGACGTGGACGGCACACCTGGACCAAATACAGCCCTTTTTCTTGAAGGTTGGATTGAGTCTTCCACTTTTACCGCATCAATAGTCACGTGACCAAGCACTGGGAGCGGTATTCCCAGCGAGAGGACCTCTGGGTAATGTTCAGACCAGAAAGTGAACAGGATTAACTCTTCACAATCAATGCAAAACAATGAATCTGCCAAAATCCAATCTGCTGACTTCTCAATTATTTAAGCAACCCTGCCTCCCCTATGGAGCTATGCTTAGCCTGCACCTCCTCGGTCAGGCTATTAAATGCTTCTTTAACTGAGCTAACTAAATGACAAGCGGGCTGGCTTGGGGACTAGTGTGGCAGGCTGACCCCGAATGATTGACCTGATAATAACTTGTTTTCACAGGGTGGAAAACAGAGGGCTCTAACATGTCACCGCTTGACCCGGGCTGACCCCCGGTGAGATATTATAGGGTCAGCGTCTGTGTCAGGTCATCAGTGCAATTATGTTGCTTTGATGTTGGTGTGACTGTGATACAAGGGAGTGAACGTGCTGAGTAAAAGGACTATTTCCTTTTGTGTGAAGTATTTTGTCTTATGAAAATTTACAATACTGTTCAAAAGCCTGGGGGCGGTAAGATTTTTAGTTTTTGCCATTTTGTGCAGTAAAAGATTTACAGTAATAACAGTATTTTTTTGAATTATTAATATTCATGCTGCTTTTTTTTTGTAGAAACAGCCATTTGTGCATTAAACAGTTAATGTATTTGTGTATATACAGTATACTTACACTTGCATCACCAGAAGGTTCCTTAAACTGCAGTAATTCTGAAACTTGGTTTATAGATCTTGCTGTTGTCATGATAGAACTTCTACCTGAATTTGAGATTCCTGAAACCTTCTGACTCTGACTTTTTATGATGAATGGATAAACATGCTCTCTAATTTTGTATTGGCATATGTATTTTACATTTTCTATGTTACTCATATAAACCAAAAACTAACAGGCAAAAGCTTTGCGAATATAGATTTCCAGTCTGGACTGTAAAATGCCACAGTTAATAATTAGCCATCAGGACATTTGTTAGAGGAGGCTTTTTACACAAAGGGTCAGACTGGTAAGGTTAATTGTTGGATTTGCCAACAGCTGATTGTCCTTTCGTGCGCAGTAATAAAGATGGATTTTAAAATGAACTGCTCTGAGCTAATAAAAGAGCTCTCAGTCCCCTTTCTGGCATATTGTTTGATCAAACAATTCTTTTTAAAACTGATTGGAACATTAAACATAATGCTTTCAATTATGGATTTAAACAAATGTACACATTTCAATGTATTCAACAAGATGTATGTCCCACTGAACTCTATACTGAGTCTATAACAGCTTTAACTTCAGAATAATTTGTGCGTTATTTCAGTTATCATTTAGATTTTATTTGCATATGAAAAATATGCTAATGTAAATTATACAGTGCAGTGTCTCAGACTGATTCGAACAGATAATGAATCTTTTCAAGCTAATGATTTTAGGAGTCATTTGTTGAATTAGACTGAATCAGACCCCACTGATTATGCCGTTTTTGATTCGCTAAAAAGAACCAGCTTGTTTGTGAATCAGATTATTATGGTTGCTTTGTGTGTTTGCATGCGGTGACAAGTCAATTGAAACCAGTTTCTTGACGTTATTTTGTGGATTATCAACACCAATCTCAGTACCAATTTCTACGAATTCATACAAGGTGGCAAAAATGTGCTAATTCAACCTCATTTTGTACGATTTGTCTAAACCCCGGTGATGGGTAGGTTTAAGGGCGGGGTTAGGTGTAGGTCATTCGTACAAATTCATACGAATTGGCAACTCGTAAAATACGTACGATTTAGAAAAAAAACTTATGAATGAGTTTGTACAAATTTGTATGAATTAGCCACTTCGTAAAATATGTAAATTGCTCGAACCCCGCATGCCCCCCCCGTTGCGGGAAGGCGCGTAACGAGGCGGAGAAGGGGCGGAGGAGGCATGCATATTGAGATAAGGAAGGGAAGAAAGTGAGCTTATTAAAGGAGGAGGCTTATGGATTTGATTGGACGGAATGGAAATGAATTGATTGAGTAATGCGGTGCCAGCCGTGGCTAATCATGCGTGCACGCTCCTCCCGAAATTAGTTTATCAACATCACTTGTACTTGTCGACACAACTCATCTGGTTTTGGTGAGGAATAATCCTAATATATTGCTTTTTTGGCCAATAAATATTTCTTTGTATTATTTTAAATATTGAAAATTGTGCTGCTTAATATTTTTGTACAAGCATAATGCATTTTCAAGATTTAGCATTTAAAATTTTCAAAAGAGCTGCATTTATTTGAAATAGAATTATTTTACAGTAGAATTTTACTGTTAATTTTGATGGAAACTATTTCTATTAAAATGTAATGCAAAAAAAACAAAAAACAAAAACATGTATTTTGTAGGGTAGTGGTGATGTTGCAGGATTGCTGTTAGCTTCAGTAGTTGAAATGCAAAGTTATGTGTGCACATATCACTATGATTTTCTAAAAATTAAATAATAAAATAATAAATAATAAAATAAATAAAAATATTCGCAAATGCATAGTCTTTTGAAACCTATTGACTGTGATATGTTGTGCCCTAGTCAGCAGAACAGTTGAGCGAGGTGATGACCACCAGCAGCTTTCCTCCATTCATCCACACACACATATCCCACCCCACCCATTCAAACTGTAACCACCCTGAGTGATCCGGAACACAGAGGCTCAGTGTTCGTCGTATGGCGGCTGAGGAGAGCGTGGCTGCCATCACCCACGGCCAGGCTTTGCCCTCAACCCCAGGCCTTGTGTAAGCAAGTCAGCTGCCTCATGTGTTGACATGATAAGCAGAGCCCTCATCCGGCCATGGCGCTAAGAGTGCGTGTCAGCCCGTGTTTGCGTTGACGTACGTGTGTGAGTGTATGCGCCGACTTGTGTACTTGCACGTGTGTGGACGGTATTTATTTCAAAGCTTCAGTGTGGCGTACGGGTCGTTGAAGTTGCCAGGTCGCGACGGACGTGCGTGGATTTCCCTTTCCCTCCTCCTCCTCCTCATATGTCATCAAAGTCAGTGTACCCTCCTCCCCCCGCCACCATGCACTTCCTCTGCTGAAAAGGGAGGGTTGACGTGCTTACGTTGATCGCCAGCCACCCAGAGCTGCCATACATTAAGATGAATGGCACTTATGTTAAATTGCCCCTCGATGCCTGTATTTTACATTTGGGTTAATGTTAGTTTGATGATTCAAGCTTCACTTAACTTTATTTTACGAATGCATGGGCTCTTTATGGATTTCCTGAGCTTCATGCTTGGATTTGTTAATGAGCAGAGGAGCCAGAAAACGCCTTATATTAAATTCATAGAAGCAGCGAATGAAATCGACAGTCGCTTCCTTAGCCTGCTTTATAGTCATGACCTCTTCATTTTCACTCAACTTAGATTTAGTGTAACATAAGCCTTCATCTAAGTTGTAAATCAATCATGTGCGGAATGGCTTTTCCACAGCTTCCAACCATCAGCACAAAAGGCAACCGAAACCGACACAAGAGAGCTGTGTGTTCAAAATCATTACAACACATTGTTATTGCCCTAAATCCAAACTCTGATCCACTTGGCAGCTGCTGTCAATCCTGAACGGAACTGATACGCCTGGATCGGCCCGATATGTTTCACATAGCAGAAAATAATACTTTGACAAAGGCCTACAGGAGCAGGTTGAGGAAAGCGGGCGAAAATGGCAAGCCCTGACAGAGAGTTGAGTTGTGAACCATGCTGGAATGAGAACTCGCTCGCCTGGAGCCAAAGACAGCTGCCCACAAACTGATTGCCCGGTGGCTGGGCGCTTAAAAGGAACTGCAGGTCGGTTCTTGTCTTCTGATGCCTCTGGGAACACTGAGTTCTCTCTCTTGTGGAGTTTTCTAGAGTATTTGGAGGACTTGTCTTTCTGGTAGGGCATGGCAACGGATGTGATAGTGTTGCAAAAACTGGCATTTCGTTGAAATTGGCAGAAAATTTGACGCTATTAAATGTATTCATAGTGAAAGTGTAACCTGCGGGCATTTATATTTAGTTTCTCACAAAGTTAATCAACACTAAAACAATATATAAAGTTTAGCAAGAAACTTCATTTGACCAGGGTTGCCAGATCTAAGTTACAAATCTAGCCCAAACATATGCCACTGACCTAAACTAAACATTTTACATGCATTACATACTATTTTAACTTTAAGGAAAACTTATGGCAACTGTAGCGGATTATAAGGAGCTGTATTTTTTAAAGTTCTGGCTAATATGACAATTTACGTAACAGCAAACCAAAGATTTTAGAGCGCCCGCGCTATAATGCTTTATAAAATTGACACAACGGCTGATTTGGTGGTTTCCTAGCAACACAAATCAACCACAGCGCACTGCTCTTTTCTACATTTAATATGGGCAACACGCACAGTGTCACACAATCTCATGTTAATCTTGAGTACCTATAGAGTAGTACTGCGTCCTTCATGTCTTCGAAAAATCTTTAGTCTGATCATATTTATAAAAGAAAGATACAGCTTTGCGATTATCTCTGAAAACAGAACTTTTTTGCAAATGTGGTGTGCCTTGAACCTGAAAATGCATTCTGTTTGATTGGGGCCTAATCATCTCATCATCTAGCAAAGCCATTGATGCCATTGATACAATATAAAATGGGTGAAGTATTTCAAAACAAGCCTTTCACTCAATTCAGTGTATGCAGTATGTCAAACCTTTAACCTGCAGGGGAAAAACAACCTGTGGCAGCAGTTAAGAAGTAGCCCAATTCTGCAGGAAAACTGCAGACTTGGCAACCCTAACTATAACCAAATAACTCTTGGTCCCGAACATGGCATGATTGCAGGGTGACAGCAATTGGAACAGAGCTCTATTAATAGATCATTGCTCAACTTAATGCAATTAAGTGAAAAAAAGTGAGCTTTTCTACTTCTCTATGTCTCCGAACAGGTGACAGCCATCTTTAGTGGTTATGACACAGCTTGCCCCTCCAGATGATGTTATATGGTCCTAATTGAGTTAATGAGTGATGCCCAGAGAGTAAGTCTGCTTCAGCAGGAGCTTACATCAGTCTCAAGCTGTTAATGATCTCAACAGGGAATCACACTCTAAAACAATAAACTAATCAACTCGGAAAATGCGCTGGCCTCTCAAGTTACGGAGCACCGATGCCCAATGGGCTTCATGCGATGAGGGATTCCTCAGTAGAGATTGGTTGCAACACTTTTTTTTGCTTTTGGGTGCCGATTGGTTGACATGAAACAGTTAACTGGGTATTTACACGAAAAAAATCCTTCCTACATGTAGAGATATTTTGTCTAAATCCGGTGCCACAAGCACTTTTACAAGCTGTTTGGACTGAAATGTGTGTTGGGAGTGTGTGTACACAACCACCCTACAATGATAAAGATCC
>JAUMHQ010000061.1:11123881-11140226 GCA_032361165.1 Enteromius paludinosus | reverse complement strand
GCGACAGAGTTGCGAAATTGCAGGCGCTGCTCGAAATGGCTGTTATTTCAAATAGTGTACCATATTTTAAACTAATCAGTTAACCGGTTTCAACCGGCTAATGAGGCTCGGTGGTCGGTCAAGAAATTTTTTAGTTTTTGCCATCCCTAATTAAGTGCGAACTCTTGAAATATTGAGAATGATTTTTAGAACTATATCTTTATCGTAATCTTTAGTTATCATCCTTGGTGTGAACAAGGCTTCAAAATGTAAATAAATAAAGGCATTTTGTGGACATATCATACTTACACATTTTTGTATCCATGCTCTAGAAGATAGTCTAATTGAGCCCAGTGCATTATGGGTGTTGGAAGTTCTGCATTGTTTCACCGCAGCTCTTTTTCTGTTTTCTTTAGTCACAAAAAAAGGATTTATTGCATAGACGAAGAACTTTTATTAAGGCCAGTGATAAAGTAAAGCTTTAATTACATAGAGAATGTCTTTGAGAAAATGATATATATATATATATATATATAAGTATATTGCTACATTTTGACAACTTTTTTTTTAGTTAAATCCCAGTGCTCTTCATGCTTGTCGTTCTCATGGTAGGTTTTGAAAACAGTTTCCCACAAAGTTTGCAATGCACCCCTCGCCACTTTTCCGCCCTCTCAAAGCCTTTTGGGTTCCTCCTGCCAGACTGTGCATGTTAAGCATTTCTGGCAGTACTGGACTAGGTTTTATTTTGCAGAATAGGCTAAAAGCTGCTTATCTTGAAGCAGGCCTTCTGCAGTGTTCATTTGCCAATGCTGATATGGCGGTTTTCAGTTTTAACGGCTTGCTTAGTGAACCGGTAAAAGAAGTTTTCCCGGTTAGCCTTGACTTTTTATTTTTACTGTTGTTCAGGGATTCTGGGTAGTGTGTGTGTGTGTGCAGGTTTTTATTTTTTTTGTTTGCCTTTGATTGACATGATCTGATAAAACAAATTTTACCGTAATCAATTTTAAGAAGGCTCATTTAGATTATCCTAAGACAGATTAATTAGGCTAAAGCCGTATTTACCTAATTCATCATCAGATTTGGTCTGGTGTGTAAGACAAATGCGTGTAAAATTGCAGTTTTAGAAAAAACACAAACATGCTGATCCACGAGTTAAGAGATACAATAAGTAACTCATGATTAGACATAAAGATGTGTCAAGCGGTGAACCAAAGCCAACTCGATCACTTCAACTGGGACATCTCTGTTGATGCCAAAAAATGAGCCTTTGACATACGCATTGACTGTTGCCAAATCTCTTATATCACTGTTGACGCTGCTGCATTATCTCTTTGAGAAACTGCTAACCTTTAACAGACAATCTTTTCACCAACCCACCGGATAAATATGTCCCTTGGTCTGTTACATGTGCAACCCATAGTATGAGGAAGTAGTTTCATTATTTTACTGAGTTAAAATCCCCCTCAACGCTCGCCTCGCCTGAGTGCAAAACTTATGATTGCATCTCGCTGAAGTGCTGCCAGGACACTTGCCCCCTTGGGTCCACCAGATCAACTGACTATAGATTCTCTGGCAACCTGTCAAACATGAGTTAAGCTTGGTTCGCATAGCAGTGGCGCAATGCCTTTCTGACATGTACTGTACATGTGAACACAAAGGACATAACAGGAATTACACGTTTAACTTTCCACTTTTTTTTCACACCAGTTTTGTTTTTCACTTTCTTTCTTAATCTATTTCTTCTAGGGGATTTGCAAAACTACTAGTGGGCTGCTTTGCCAGACAGCTAGTTGCCAAATCTGTCTGAATTCTACTGATTTCAGGCTCAGCTGACCCTGGCTGTAGCTGTTTCTTATGTAAGACATGATATTGACAATGTCTCTGGGCTTAAGTTAGGCTTTTCAACTTGATAAAAGGAGAGGAATGTAGCTACATCTTGGAAAACATGCAGGCACAATACCATTCAAAAGTTGTATGATTTTATTGTAAATAAAGAAAATAATATTTAATTAGCATGAATGCATTCAATTAGTCAAACGTTGACTTTAAAGACATTTTGTGTTGTAAGTATTCACTTCTATTTCAGAGAATTGCTTTTTTGTTTTGTTGAACATACTGTTCAAGTACATCTGAATAAAAAAATATGCTGCACAGCAGGTTCAACCTTGATAATAATAAGACCTATTTCTTGAGCGCCAAATCAGTGTATTGGAATTATTTCTGAAGCATCATATGACATTAAAGATTGGAGTAATGGCTGGAAATGTGGCTTTTTTCCATCAGAATTTCAAACTTATTTTAAAAGAAAACGGTTGTTTTCAATTGTTTTAAAAAATAATATTGAAAATAACTGTAGTACCGGTGAATGGTAGTATTTGTGTCTATTATTTCTGTTTAATTGTCCACTTTTCTGTTTGCTTTTTATGTATGCATGTGTATATAAGAAAGATTTAAGTTGAACTTGTTTCTTTCTCTGGAGTGTTTCTATTATTCCTTCCCCCCTTTCTGTTTCTCTTGACCATGGCAAAGAGACAACATATGGAGGTGAGATAGGTGTCTATGCAAGCCCTGCCAATTGGAGAAAGTGTACGCTCCCAAATTGCTGACTGAGACTCACACTGAATCACTAGAGAGCGAGAAGAGAAGGCTTCAGAGTGGGTGGAGGCATAGGAGGATCTAGAGAGAAGATCGTAAAGAGGAAGATAAGCACAGCTTTTCCTTTAAAGGATTCTTGTGAATTTAGCTTTTTTTCCATTTCTTTTTAAATGCAGCTTTTATAATGCACCATGCTGTACAACACATTGCTTGCAAGTTAAGTGGCCGCAGTAGTACTTTCATGCTCCTAATGTTGGATCACTTTTCTCCCACATTTGTTTTTGGCCATGCATCAACTTGATCTAATGATGTCTCTGAACAACACACCTATGAGAATCGGTTCTGTAATTATTTGTCTGCTTTTTAGACTTTGTTCTAGATGACATTTACTTGAGAGCACTGTATGAACTATGAACTAGGAGGTTTTTTTAGGTGTGTCATGGCTATAGGCTGTTTTTGTCATTTAAAGAGGTGATGCCTATTGAGTTTAGTGCTTTAGCTTCAGCGTATGCAGCACACAAAGGATTGGGTTAAAGTGTGCACTAGATGCTTTACTAAAACTTGCACTCTAGAGCCAAAGTGAACTGGCCATATGTTCGCTTGTCTTTTTCTGCTTTATGAATCTCTGTGAAATTAGTCAGATGCAGTGTCTTATTACAGAATGTTCTGGTAACTCAAAACGTTTATCCCACTGAGATGCAAACAAAGCAATGCCAAAATATACACTTCCATTCAATAGTTTGCAGTCAGTCATTACTGGCATTAAATATGTATAATGTAACACAAGGTTCATATAAGATTAATAGACTGTTGTTTCGAAATGTCTGTTTCACAAAGAATCCTGAAATATTTCCCTCCAAAAAAAAATAAGCAGAACAACATTGATGATATCACACTGGAGCAGTTGGTGAAAATTCAGCTTTTCCATTACAGGAAGAAATACAATTTGAAACGCAGTCAAATAGAAAACAGTTTTACAAAAGATATTTTACAACACAACTTTTGAATGGTTCATTCTTGTATATAAAAATGCATGTAATATGCAAAATGAATGCTCCTTGATCTGAAGAATAATGAACTAGTTAACAAATGCCTGTAAATGGAACAGTTTTTTTTTTTTCATGTGGATGTTACATTTGCTTAGTACAGCAGCAAGTTTACTCTCATGTGTGAAAAGACTGGAGAAGTGTGGTCAAACAGTAAAAAGCCTGACGCCAAACATACTTTGTTTGTTAATAAGGTTAAAGCGTAGGTTTATACTTCACTTTTGTTGAAATTGAAACCCTATTTATTAAAGGAGTTTCATGCACCAGTTTTTTTCCCTTTCTAATGCCAGGCTCACATTACAGAGTAGTCTGTTTGCTTCACACACACAAATCCACTTCCCTTAGACTAAATTTTTAACGAATCATTGCACACACTGCAAGAATTGAAAATCGTGGCACATCTCAATTCAAGATAATTATTAAGATCAGTTTAGTCACGCATTGATGTTTCAGCAACTAATGTTAGCTTTATGCATTCACCCTGTACGTTCAGAACCTCAGCGCTTCTCTTTGCACTTGCGATTATGGTACCTTTTTAACATATAATACTCATGTTTTTACAAAACTTCCCCAAGCAGTTTCCTTCATCTTGTGAAATTACTGAAGGAATCATAGCTGTAATCATCTGGAATACATTTTTTAAGCCCGACTTAAAGGAGAGTCCACCCAAAAATGAAAATTCTGTCATCATTTGCTCACCCGAACCTGTATGATTTTCTTTGTTTAGCCGAACACAAATGAAGATATTTTGAAGACATTTTGTAACCAGGGTGTCTTGGGTCACCATTGACTTTCAAAGTATTTTTTCCCTACAATGGAAGTCAATGGTGACCAAAACAGCCTGGTTACAAATGTTTACAAACTGTAGAATCCTGCAGATATAAAAGAACCTGCTTACATATACTCTACCTATCATTTAGAGTAGCTTAATAACTGTAAATGTGATTCCTCACACTTTTTTTTTTTTTTTTTTTGTCTTTTTTCAGGTTCTCTACAAACCAGGAGAGACGTCAGTGAGTCATGGAGGACTGTGGTAGCCTCATAGAGTTCGATGTACCTGAGTTCAGCAATACAGTCCTGAACCAGCTCAATGAGCTCCGTCTCCAGGGCAAGCTGTGCGACATCATTGTGCACATTCAGGGCCAGCCATTCCGTGCCCACAAGGCCGTCCTGGCCGCCAGTTCGCCGTATTTCCGCGATCATTCAGCACTGGGCACGATGAGTGGCCTCTCCATCTCCGTAATCAAGAGCCCCGAGGTTTTTGAGCAGCTGCTCGCCTTCTGCTACACTGGCCGAATGTCATTGCGCCTACGTGATGTCATCAGCTTTCTCACGGCTGCCAGCTTCCTCCAAATGCAGTCTGTGATTGACAAATGCACACAGATTCTTGAGGGTATTCACTCTAAGATCCCTGTGCCTGCTGGGATGGATCCAGGTAACGATTGCACCACTTCAAGGGCTGGACGCAATGGAGTGAAAGATGGAGGTATCTTTATAAACCCCACCCAGATTTCGCCGCCCTACTATTCTCGTCAGAATCATTGTGCGGAGGAGCGGAGCTCAGGTAAGGGAGTGGCAGAAGAAGGTCAGTCAGACCGAGGGAGTAGCGATGGCATATC
Source organism: Enteromius paludinosus (assembly GCA_032361165.1). NCBI lineage: Eukaryota > Metazoa > Chordata > Actinopteri > Cypriniformes > Cyprinidae > Enteromius > Enteromius paludinosus. Next base: position 11,134,987 of record JAUMHQ010000061.1, on the reverse strand, counting down.
CGAGCAGGAGGTGTCCATGGAGGTCGAATCCGAACAAGTAGACCTCATCGGAAAGGACGGACAGGTAACCGATGTCCATATCAAACTGGAGAAAACGGACCGGCCAAGCTACTCTGATAGCTCATCGGCCGGTGATGACGGCTACCACACAGAGCTGGTGGATGGTGAACAGGTGTTGGCTGTCAGCGTGGGATCGTACGGGCCTGTGATTCCCTCTGCCGGATACACTTACTCTGCACTACCTTCCTCCTGTTTCGTCAGCATGAGTTCTTCTAGTCCATCTCGCTCCTTGCTCAGCAGCGTCCGGGGTGGTCGCGCCCGCCCGAAACGTCCCGTGCCTCTTCCAGCCGATCTGTTAACTCAGCTCAAGCCGGGAGTCGAGGAAGGAGATCCACCCGCGACGGCAACTACCTTGGAGAATGACGTAAGGGAGCGGAGTTTCCGTGGACAGTGGTACCCCTACAACGAGCGCCTCATCTGCATCTACTGCGGCAAGTCCTTCAACCAAAAGGGCAGCCTGGACCGTCACATGCGTCTGCACATGGGCATCACGCCTTTCGTCTGCAAGTTCTGCGGCAAGAAGTACACCCGCAAAGACCAGCTGGAGTACCACATCCGCGGCCACACGGACAACAAACCCTTCCACTGCCAGATCTGCGGCAAATGCTTTCCCTTCCAAGGCACACTCAACCAGCATTTGCGCAAGAAGCACATGACCTCTGGCACAGAAGTTAACAATCACACTGACTTGCTGGGAGAGGCTCCAGATGGCCAGAGAGCAGAGCAAGAGGATGCCTCCGAGGGCGAAGCGGCCTGCGGAGCAGCTTACCCCGATGATTTGTCAACGAAAACCCCTAGCGAAGAAAGTGGCAAGTGTAGTCCGGAAGAAACCCCTGCATCCAAACCCCTGCGTGGATACTAAGAGTTTTCCATTTGGCTGTTTGTCCTCCTTATCTAATAAGGAAGCATAAAGGGTTACTCTTTGCGGGATTTAGCCCAGCTGTTTTTAAAGAACGACAAGAAATAACCTGCCTTGCGCATTTTCTACTCGTCCATTTTTGTGGAAGTTCTACACAGGAGTTTTTCAAAGGGAAGGAGTCCTATAATCGGGGAATGAAATAATCGGGGAGGAGGTCTCTGTAATCAAGGCCTCCTAAGAGTTTTATCACATTTTTATATATCTATATATATATATATATATATATATATATTTCCATGTTTTTCAACATATTTACAGAGTAATATAGGCATGTTGCAATAATGAATAATGTGAAAGCTCAGATGAGATGCTTGTCATATCACGCTTTTACCTGACCTGTTTTTGCACATGTGGCCCGTAGTAGGTCACTCACTCACGAGGAATGGTTTATCTGCCAGTGCAAGGCTCTTTTTGTGACACATCCGTTCAATACCTCATTATACAACCTCAACATATACTCATAATGGACAGTATTTGTAGCTTGTCGTCAGCTCCAGCCAGGTTTTACCTCATAGCAAAGAACCTGAACGGAGGGGAAGAAGCTTCTCTCAGAAAAGTCACATTTGTTTTGTTTTCATCGAATGAATGAAACAAAACTTCTCCACTCTACCAAGGCTTGATACTTCAGCGAAATATTCCTTAGCGATTGTATGAATTCTGGATTCATCTTGTTCAGCGTTCTTTAGCAGCCATGCTATGAGCATATTTGTTAGTACAAGGTGTACCTGTGGTGTATTTTTAGGATCCAGGATCTTCCTTTTTTTTTCTTTTTTTTTTTTCAAATGCCACAGTCGGTCATTCTACACTTTTTCTGTAACATTATCCATTTAGTTTCAGGTATGATATCAACAGATTAGTGCTAGAGTAGCAGCGCAGTCAACAATATTATTCAGTTAAAAAAAGGTTTCGTCAAATTTTTTGCCTTTTGCTTTTGTGCCAAGTTCCTCTCTTTCTTCTCTCCTCTCAAAATCTAGCTTTTAATTCAGAAAAACAATGCTTTTCCAAACACCAGTGGGGAGGGTGTGCCTTTAAAATGAAAGTTTAAATGTATATATTAATATATTTGTTGAAATACTTCTAAAAGTAATGCGGCAGTCATGCAAATTGCCTTAGGGCCATACCGACATGGGAGGGAAGGGGGAAAATCTCTTGGTGAAATATTTATAGCATTAATGTACACACTCGATCAGTGGTTAAAAACTCTTCTTGTGTTCAGCTGGCTCGAAAGAAACACACAGTGCTAATTACACTCGTGCATCTGAGGATGTACAGACCAAAACCTATGGTGTTTCAATACAGTAATGTGTAATTGAAGAAGATTCCCTTACTGTCGGTATGCTTTTGTTAATGTTCAATTGTATGGAGGTGTATTGTTTATGCTGCAGGTATATAGTGTAGGGTTTCATGCTACAATAGAGCAGTAATAAGATAAACCTGAAGTGGCAGTACCACTATTGTGGGCACTTTTATACATTTAGTATTGCGAAGAGAGAACCCTGGATGCCTATTATCTCCACAATATCTCTTCCCATTCATTTTCTTTGTTATGTAACTGGTGCAAAACGTCATACCTCACTTTTATGTCTTTTTTTTTTTGACCTGTGATTGAATTAGGCTCCTTGTTGTCTCGCATGCCTTTTTTTTTTTTTTTTTATCACCACACTGTCTTATTTGATTCTTTCTAGTGGCTACATAAGAAGCAAAACGAAAAAGGCAAAAAGGCGACTCGTGTTTTCTAGTCCTCTCTACAGTCGAGCATCTGCCTCCCTGACTGTATGCAGTATATTTGATTTATAGTTCAGACAGATTAAAACATGCCCCGCTTTTACAAGTTTCTAGTGCTAGATTCAAGTTTGCCTGACATACCGTTTGGATATTTACTTTACCACACCCTCCATAAGTTAACTTTAATGGTCATTAGCCACGGATAGTTAGCATAGGCAGGAGTCCCTTTTTGTTTAGAAACGCTGATATTATCCTTCCAAGACAACTCCTTAATTCTGTGAACCGCATCCAGTATCACGCCTTGGACAAAACTTGTTTTAGAAAGCGACTTACATTTATGGTGCTCTTCTGTTTTCATTTTCAGTTTGTGTACTTTTCTTTTGCCGTGTTTCTGTCTCAGTTAAAGTATTTTGAGATTTCAGATTGAACTTTAGGACTTCTGCCCTTCTCTCTCTCTCTCTCTCTTCCTTTTAAGATCAGTTTCACTCAAAGTGCAAATTTTCGAACGCTGAACTATATTCGTGCCATTAAAATCTCTTCATGTGCCTGTATTACTGGCAGATGAGTGAGAATGAACCTTATACTTTTATTTAGTTATTTTTTTAAGCGGCTATTGAGCTTTGAATCAGTTTTAAACAATGAGCCAATGTGAAAACTACAGTTACCGAGAGCCAAAACTCTGAATGCAGAACACCTCGTACTACTGACAGCATGTTTGGTGTCGTTCTGTGACATGAGATGCCATGTATGCCATTTGAAACATTTTAAGCCTGACTGCTTCATTCCCTGAACATGTTTAGATTTGCTCTGTTCCTCTTATTGTAATGTTCCCGTTCAACTTCGATAATGTGAACGTGACTTTGGCCACTAACCAAAGAGCAAACCAAAAATTGTAAAGGGTTTGTGTAGTATGTTGCACAGAGGACAAAAGAGAGACCAAAAGCAAGCCCTGGAACAAATGAATCTGTTTTTTTAGGTGTCAGTAGAGCTTCTCCGTCTCATTTCCCAGCCTCATGCTGGCTCTAACACCTGTCGGGATTTTCTAGCTTTGACTGTCGTTTATTTCACACATTGGTAGGTTTTGCTGGGGTAATGTTTTACAATGAATGAAACTGTAAGCTTTAGTATTTGATGAACAGATTTTGGATGTTGTTCTGTGGTTTTTAAAGAATGATGGTACAAACACAATTTTATTTTTTATTTTTTATTTTATTTTTATTATTTTTTGAGGAAGTTGATTAAACCGGTGCCTTGATGTGAAACACAGCCTTCACTACTCTTTGAGGTCAGTAAGATTTGTATTATTTTTTTTTATTTTATGAAATAAATTAATATTTTTATTCAGAAATGATGCATTTTAATGGATCAAAAATGATATAAAATACATTTATAATGTTAGAAAAGATTAGTATTTCACACTGTTTATTCATCAAAGAAAAATATGGTTACCATTAAAATACTGATTCATGTTTTTAACATTAATAAGAACTTTTTCTTAATCAGCAAATTACAGTGATTTCTGAAGGGTCATGTGACACAGTATAATAATATTTCACAATATTACTGTTTTGCTGTGACTTTTATTGAAAACCTATTGAAAAATCTTACTGACCGCAGACTTTTGAATTGAAGTGTATGTGAATCACTTACACCGCAGTCTTTTTTATGTTTTTTGCTTTTTTTGTGTTGCCATGCAAGATTATGGAAATGAGATGAGGGTTTCCTTCAAAGAAGGCAGAAATGTTTGTTATTTTTGGACGTATCAATGTATCAGCCTGGTCTTTTGTAAAAAAAAACAAACAAAATATTGAGCTAATGGTAATATGCAAAAGCAATATGCCTGTTAGATCATAATTGAGACATGCAGTAAGTTCTGTCTGTATAGTTGCATTTGTTTTACTCTGTATCATTCTTTTCGTTTGCACGGGGAAACATCCTGTTTGTAGGGGATCGATATGCAGAGATTTTCACGTCCGAATCATTATGCAGTTTCCACAGAAAGTGAATATGCTGAAATAATAAAATGGGACAATCAAACAGCTTCACGATACGGAAGCTTCCTCTTAAAAATAAGTTTAAAAAACGTTAGTTGATATATGCTTGGCTATAATCTCATCAGAATGATGATGCTTTCAGGTTAGCAGATCGCTGTGTTATGTATATTGTTTGGTCTGGGGGGAAATATGCATGCCGGCCCACTTATTGTTCGAGTAGAATTGCATGGTGCCCTCCGCGTTGTAATACGAAACTACAGATTACTTTTTGTTTTTGTCTTAAAACTTGAAAGTGATTTTTAGCTATATCTCTTATGTGATATTTCACCTGGCATGCACTTAATTTTTTTTTTTTTAAATAATAAATAATGTATTCCATAAGGGATTAATTGACCATGTAATGCTCCCAACTTATGGGACTCATAAGGCCTCAAATATTTTATCGCTTGGGATGTGTTTCCCCTTTTAATGGTGCTTTACGACTGGTCAGGTTTTTTTTTTGGTTTTTATAATGTATAAGCAAAAAGATGTTAAATCGGTGATATGGGGTTAACATACACTTGTAAATGATTTAATGAACTGTACTAATAGAGTCATACTCCGCCAACTGACCTAGATACTCATGGTCCATATTCACTCACTTTGTTCACATAAAACCAGTTCAGTTTGTGCCACGCACAATCATCAAAAAAGAAGTGTTTACAGGGAAGGCTGTTGGACTACTTTTTGATTGTGCAGCTCGTCCTTTTTAACTGTTAAAAACTGTTGACTTACTTCAGGTAGTTTATGAACACTGAGCTAAACCTAGAGATATTGAAGAAACGAAAATCTTGAAGTCTTCCATTGGTTCTCCACTTCCAACATGTCTCCACTGTGTAATATGCAAAAGCAATAACCTTTTTAAGAGCCGTGTTTTCTTTCTTTGGAGCCTGTCTGCCTCTCAGATTGCAGGAGGATTGTCTCTAAACGAATGCATTCAGGATGTCAGGGAGCTGAGGTCATTTATGGCAAAGAGGATTTTTTGTTCTTTTTTTTTTTTCTCCCGTGTTTTAAGATAAACTTTTATGTGAAAACTTGGACAGGTTGGGCAAATATGCTTCTACAGAGCGGCTTCTTGTTTTTGTGGTGACGACGGTCCACATTCTGTTTGTACTTAATTGACCTGCCACCTCAGTGCCACGGGTGAAAAGTTAAAAGGGATCTTTGAGAGATGTAACCTGCCGCTATGGTGTTACGCTAAAGATCTTCTTTCTGCATGCTTCGAGATATTACAGGCTCATCAGAATTATTTAAAGAATAGTTCAGCCAATAATGGAAATATGCTGAAAGAGGCGAACAAAGATGTAACATATATTTGAAATTTAAATTTAGCATATTATCACTTGCTCGGCAGTGAATGGGTGCCGTCAGAATAAGAGTTCACACCGCTGATTCGCAAGTAATCCACACGACTCCAATCGATCAACATCTTATCAAGTGAAAAGAGTCCATAGCTCAAAATAGCTCTTCCTCCAGTGAAAAAGTACATTATATGTTTTCCTCTCGCATCAAAATCCACAAACGTATTTGTAAATGTTCAATCAGCGCACATTTCTCTCCTGATTCAGCCAAGACTGGAGAAAGCAATACTATGGATGGAGGACTTGTTTTAGTTGGATGCTACGGTTTGAAATTTTCACTTAAGTAGACATTAGTTGATGGACTGGGGTCATGTGAATTACTTGTGGATTGTTGCATTTATTGCTTTAGGACTCTCATTCTGACGGCACCCATTCACTGCAAAGGATCCACTTGGTGAGCAAATGGTGTAATGTTACATTTGCCTAAAACTGTTCTGATGAATTGGACTCCTCTACATCTTGGATAGCCTGAGGTCGAGTGCATTTTCGTCAAATTTACATTTCAGAATGACTTTTCCTTTAACGCAAGCTCTGGTTCTCTCATGTATTCGGGACATTGCAAAAAGTAAAAAGTAGAACTCAGGGTTAACTAGTATTCAGAAAATGCCATTTTGGTTGCGCAATGATCTTTGTGCGTCCAAAACTAAGCTTGCACTTTTACTTCAGGTGGGGAAACAATTCCTCAGTCATTGGTTCCCAAAACAGTCTGCCTCATAGGTGTGGTAAGACGCACCTAAATGTTTCCGTTCTTGCTGTTCCCGAATGCATGAGCGTTTCACCGCTGAGGAAAGCAGATCTTTAGGTCTTATCTTATAAGTAGCACTCTGTCCAACCGTTTGTCATCCATATATACGTACAACCTCACAACCCAACTGTGAACCTCAGAACTTTACTGTTTTATACAACTATGAAGTACATGAAGCTAGCTGACGCCGATGCTGTAACTATTAACTCGCCATTTATGAATTTTATTTTATAGCATGAAATATAAAATTATATTTATTCAAATTATATATTTTCCTCATAATCATTCTGTGCTGCTTTTTATTTTCATTCTTAAAGCTTGTATATTGCTTTTTTATGATACAAAGAAATGTCAATAGATAAAAATGCATTTGTTTGTACAATAAAGATGCTGATTTGGCAAAATGTGATATCTTTGCTTTGTCATTTTACGCATTCCAAGTATTCATTGAAATGTGGATTTGTTTGCGCTTTAATGCGAATGTCCACTAGATGGAGCACATGTGCAGCAAATGAATTACTGTAAATTAGCAGTAATATTCCGAGGTATTGCAACTACAAGTCTTTGAGCAGGACCTGTGCATATTAATTTTGAATAAACATCCTTATTTTTATTTTATACTTTAACGTTTGTTTGTTTTTAATTATTGAAATACATTTGATTTATTTTGTAAATTAATAATAATAATCACATTTTAAATGACCCATCTTTAAAAAAAAAAGCATGATAAAATAAAAATAGCATGATGGAACTGAAATTGGATCTAGATCTAGATTATGATTTGTCAGATGGGCTACCAGCTGGTGAGGCCAACACTGACCTGGTGGACTTTGATCAAGCTGGTTAGAGCTGGCAAACCATTTCGGACCAGTAACGAAGCTACATGCTACAAACAAGCTACTTTTCAGTCAGGGACATAGACCTAAATCAAAGTCTAATTGTGTGAAAAAAAAAAAGTAACACATTTTAAAATATATTTACATTTAGGAAGGCTGTAGCATTACAAAACAAAGGTTCTTTATAGTTAAAAAAAAAATGGTTACTTATATAAATAACTGACTGGATGAAATAAATTAGAATCTTTTTGTTTTTAATTATTATTTTAAAGATAATTAAAAATATGAATACAAATATATACTGCATTATATGTATAAAGTATTAAAAAATATGAAACGGATTCCATAAATACGTGTCATAAATAATAACAAAACCTCTACAACTAAATCTTTTTTTTAAATAACCCAGTTTATTAAAAAGCGAAACGAACACTGCATTTCTTCAAAAGGAACATCAAAATGAAACAAACCTGTTACCCTGCACCCCTTTCCACACAATTGTCCAACGCTGCGAAAACAAAACAGGGAGACATATGCGCGCGACAGTATTGACCTAATTAATGATTGGTCATTCAATTATGAGGGCGGAACCTGGCGTCCGCCCAGACGCCACGCGATTGGTCAAATCCTTTGTCCGTCAAAATGTATGGGTACAAAGCTTCCTGATGTCGATGCCCAGCTGTTGGCGAATGACCCGCATCTCCAGCATCCGATAGCGTCGTCTCTACCTACAGCACTGTCCTCACTGTTTCTCATCATACCTGCGCAAAACACGCCGCTAGCGAGGACGACGGCCATGTGCGGAGCGGAATAACTGAAATTGGCTTAGATTGCCCAGTGGATGAGAGTGAATCCTTTCAAATTGGATTTTGTGTCCTTAAGGTCGTGCTGCAGTACAGCAACATAAGCTTTGCTTTGACCGGCGCGTGCGTCTCAGCAGCAGGGGCGAGGACAGCAGCGCATTTTCCTTGACAGGTGAGTTGAACTGTATCCGTATAAAGCATCAAGCGCAAGTGAAAACAGCATCAGCAGGGATGGAGTTGCGTCACGGGGGTCGTCTGCCTTTACCCAGCTGGGTACCACACTGTCAATGTGATGCATGGCGCCATTACATCTAAAACAGCGTGCATATGCAGGATGCTCTTTGTCAGATGTTATGAGACCATTTTCCTGTAAATATACTGTTCTATGTAATGCCTCATGCAAAACTGTTAGGATGGAATAACATATTTGTATGTGTGGGTTCATCAGTATTCAGAAATATGCTTTGATAGTTACTCATGGACCGTCGTATTATTAAAACAGCCATTATAAATATGAGAGAGAGGTTACCCCTTTTTGTTTGTTTGTTTGTTTTTTCAAAAGAGTGAGAATCTCAGCGATATTATAACTCACAGACAGGTTGAAACATTACCATCTGATGCTGTTCTGCATTGTGCTGCTGTTCTACAATGTAGAACAGCATCAGATGGGATTGCTTTAACCTGTCTGACAGCGTTTTTCTTGTTGTTGTATGGGGATTTCTGAAGGAACCAGCCTTCTGTGTTTGTTTATGTGGCTGATGTTATGGCCCTGAGAGGCTACCTTGACTTTGGAAAGCACCTGTGTTTATGTGTTACAGTAGTTGCACTTTCACATTGGCATTGTGGAAAGTGCTGGGAGTCCAAGGTACAGTACATATGTCTAGATTATGTAAGTGTATTACTTTATTAGGATTATGGGTAAATTGTGATTAGCATCAATATAGGCTCTTATTCTTAATAGAATATTAGATTTTGATTTACATCCATTAGAGTTAAATTCTAAACTGATACTGATTTGTAACAACATTTGAAACAACAAATGTTGACTACTGTGTGTATTTATATACACAGTGAGGTCAATAAGTATTTGGTCACCCTGTGATTTTGCAAGTTCTCTTACTTAGAAATCATGGAGGGGTCTACAATTTTCAGCATAGGTGCATTTCCACTGTGAGAGACAGAATCTAAAAAGAAACATCTGGAAATCATATTGTATGATTTTTTTAAATAATTTATTTGAGAATTACTGTGTCAAATAAGTATTTGATCACTTGTTTATCAGCCAGATTTCTGACCCTCAAAGACCTGTTATTTAGCTTTTAAATAGTCCAGCTACACTCTGCTCATGATAATAAATTAGTAGCACCTGTGTGAGGTCGTTAACTGTCATAAAGACACCTGCGCATCCCCGCAATCAGCCAAAGTCTGAGTAGCAACATGGACAAAACCAAAGAGATATCAAAAGAGACAAAATTTTAGACATTCACAAAACTGGAAAGGGCTACAGGGGAAATTTCCAAGCAGCTTGGGGAAAAAAGAACATGTTATGTCCCTGTCTAGGGTGAGGGCGCTACATGAAAGAAATTATGAGAATACCGAAATAGAAATGAATAAACAATGTTTTTAATTAAAACAGGAAGTTGAATTATACAGACGGGGAAAAATGTCTTCAGGAGCCGACCAGGCCAAAATAACAGACAAAACAGCTAACAATTTGAATGCTTCTTCTTAATTACCTATTTACAAATGAAAACGAAAAGGAAATACAAGTCGATTCTCTACCTCCCTGTACAGAAAAACAATCAAAGAGAGCCAAACAAAATTGGGATCGCTCTCCCTACCTCCCCAGTAATATATACAGTTATTTACAGGACAGCAAACAAATCCAATGAGGAGAATCCAGAATCAAAGTCTAACACGCAGAGGTCAGAACAATACAAAGGCACAAGTGGAGGGCTAAGAACACTAACAATAGTCAAATTAACTCACGCTGTAATAGACTCAAATGTACACACAAAGATTCCTAATTTTTCTTACACAGGTAGCTAACTAGCAGCAATGGTAGCGTAAGCACTGCAAGTGAGCAAGAAGCTCCTGCAGGAAGTGAGGGTGGAGTCTTTATAGGTAGCCGGGAGTCAGCTGACCAAACAGGGTGTGGCATCAATTCAGGAACAGGAACCAATCAGCTTCAACCTGCGCAGAAATATACAAAAGACTCCCCAAAACAAACAAATAAATCTAGAAGGACTTAACAAACAACTGTTGGAGCAATTGTCAGAAAATAGAAGAGGCTAATGATGACTGTCAAATATTGTCCCTCGGACTGGGGCCCTATGGAAGATCTCTCCTTGTGGGGTATCAATGATGCTAAGAATGGTGAAGAATCAGCCCAGAACAACACGGGAGGAGCTGGTCAATGCCGTAAAGAGAGCTGGGAACATCTTTTCCAAGGCTACTATCAGAAAGACGTCATGGTTAAAATCTTGCATTGCACGGAAGGTTCCCCTGCTTAAGTCAGCCCATGTCCAGGCCTGTCTGAAGTTTGCTAGGGACCATCTGGATGATCCAGAGGAGTTATGGGAGAAAGTCCTGTGGTCAGATGAGACCAAAGTAGAACTTTTTGG
>JAUMHQ010000061.1:11081466-11097563 GCA_032361165.1 Enteromius paludinosus | reverse complement strand
GATATTTTCATCTGAGACAGCTCAAACATGCAATTTAGTCTGGGACTAGCTTAAGCCTTGTCTGCGAAACTGGGGGTTAAAGTTGTAACATTAAATGTAACAAAAATACAAATATCATTTCAAATTATTCTGGAGAACAAGTTTGACAAACTTATGGACTTTTTACTAAATTTTTTATTCTGAGAATAAAATGCAAATTAATGTTTTTGGTTTTGTTGTACATTAATTTTATTTTATAAAATTGTATTTGTTTCTAGTCAATATTTTGGACTTTCCACCTGTAGTTATTTATATTTAGAATATATTAGAAGTCAATAAACCTCTCTCTCTCTCTCTCTCTCTCTATCTATATATCTATCTATATATATATAGATATATATGTACACGTACATACATATACATATACAAGCATACACCCAATAATAAAGTTGAAGGCAAAAAGTTCATGAGAAATGTAGCTTGCATATAATTAGAATTATTATAATCAATTCTAAACTTTGATTTATTTATTTTGCTTTAGTATCAAGTATAGCTTTTACACCACAAATTATTTTATTGTTTTTATTTAATTTAAGTAATTATTAGTATTTTTTTTTAATGAGAATTTTATTTGTCATTTATTCACTCTCTTTTGGTATTTCTGATTTCTGGTATCAATGATGTTCTTTGTATCAAACAAGCAATGCATTATAAAATCATCTCAGACTTTGAATCCCCAGTATATATACACATTGTGGGAGTACAGTCAAGACAAGCTTTAGAAGGAAAAATGGAAAAATTAAATATATATATATATATAAACTAGGGGCATGTTCTCAAAAAAAAGTAAAGATGTAAAGCGTTTGTCCAAGAGATAGACTGGATTTGTTGACAGTCAGACAGATGGTCTCTTGATTCCAGTGTGTATCCCAAAATTGTCAGGGCTCCTGTGTCTCGTGGCCCAAAATTAATACTTACCAGCTGTCAATTGCAGAAAAAAATGGTTTGGCAAAGAAATAAAACCAGTTGGCCAGTCATTTTATAAGGAATTGCAACAAAGTACATAGTGCTCCTATTCTATTGCATGGCTCATTTTCTTACTTCCATTTACTGTTAATTAATCCTCTATTCTGCCCTTGTTCCCCTCCTAAGTTCCACACTAAAGACAAATTATGAATCTAACTCTTAACATTGCACCTATTGCTAAAGACGCTCATCCCTGTCAAATTCAGTCTAAGTGGAAAGTTGCTCAGTGGCTCTCCGTCTTTACAGCTGCTGATGTATGGAGGCTTTCACTGCTATCTGGAACTGCTACAGAGCACATTGACCTCCATGAACTGTGCTGTAATCAAAGTCAGCCATGTGTTACTGCAAAATAAAATAAAGATGTTAGTAGTTTAAGGAATCCCCTTACTTGTATCGCCCTCAGAGGTATTGTTTAGCACTGTGTATGTGTCTATGGGAATGAGTAATGCCACTGTGGCAGCTTCTCAAGCCCCTGCACTTGAGGAAGGAGGCCGGCTGCTGCTGTGGTCGTGGTGAAGTGTGATGGAGGCTTGATAAAGGAGTTCAGAAAAGGCCTTTGTTTTGGCATTTGGTTGTTCTAAATCAGGCAGAAAATGACTAGTCTTGTTGCCGAGATGGTACTCACACGCACATGGAAATCGCATTCACTGAAACATGTCGGAGGAGTTAGAATTGACCCTGTTCATCATTCTGTAATTGCCTTGTAATTAGTTTTCCCTTAAAATATCATCAGCAGTCTCCCTTTTCTCATAGTACTTCTTCAAATCTTTGTCATAATATTATCATTTCCTCACCAGGCTCCCTGATCGATGGTGTCGCGATCTAACTTTCCTGCCATGGATTATCTCAGCACAGTTTAAAATCAACTGCAGTTTACCACTTCCTTTGTTGAATAAAAATCACTTTTCTGCTTTTCTGTTGCAAGTCCAAAGGAGAAAAATCTTGTGGTTCATTAAGTTCTTTAGGTTCATTTTAGGCCAACATCTAAATGATGAATGAGAGTTCGCTTCGTGTCAAGTCAGTGCTGCACTTCCTAACTATTGTCTGACTACAAATGTATCCAAAAATCAGGCTCATTGGAGTAACATTGCTGGTAAATGACTAATATAATTGAATTATTAGTCTTTCAGTTTTCTGCAGATGCATTACTTTTGCATTCAGTTTATTTCACTTTATTCAATTTCCAAATACCAATTCCCTTATGATAGGATAGAAATGTATTATTTTGGGTTTTTTTTGTTTGTTTTTTCTTATTTTTTCCTTTAAGATGAATAGTTCTGTTATTTAAAATGCATAGATATATTATTTTTCTTGTGTTTTTGTTTCTATCATCGCACTTCGAAAACCTCTGATTTACTTATTTTTCACACCTGAGAATGTCGTTTTTGTTTATTAAAGGAAATATTATGAAAACTGTCTTCATTGCTTTATTTGTTTGTTTTTGCTTGCTTTGCTCAGTTTTTGTTTGTTTTTGCCTCACTATTATTATTTTTTTTTTCTTTGATTTGCTTTGCTTTAGCTATTGTTTTTTGTTTTTTTGTTTTTTGTATTTGCTTTGTTTTTCTTTGCTTTTTGTTTTGCTTTGCTTTGTAAGTGCGTAGTTCACTCAAAAACCTACACAAGACAGAGGGATTTTACGCACAGAATTAAGCAAGATATGATTATTAATAAGGGAAAAACTGTACTGTGTGATAACATCTCTGGAGATTGGTGGAAGGTCATCTACCAACAGTGTGGTTTCACGGACTGTTACTTGCATTGTTTGACAAAAGCTCTCAGCAAGCCTACAAAAGAGTGAACAATGTGTGTATCTGTCTAACACAAGAAGAGCATGTTGAAGTACTTTGTGAAAATTCACTTCAGCATTTGATGTGATAAAGCCATGTGTGATGGAATTCTTCAGTTAATGAGCTTTTTGTTAATCCTATAACAGGGGTTTTGCACATGGTCATCCCCAAAGATTCAATAGCACATGTGCTGTGAAGAAGCATTAGGTAAAATTATGCCACTCATGAAGGCTTTCCAAACACTGAGCCTGAGCACTGAACACTTTCGCAAAACGGTGCCTTCACAAGTCCCAAGTTCACAAATTATTAGCCAACTGGGAGTAACTCTGTTCATTTTACTGCTACAGTATATTATTGAATTCATAAGTATACAGTATAATGAATTAACAGAGCCAGAGCTGAAATGAAAAATATGTTCTGTTATTATTCTTTTATGAAAGGTTCACCAAGTTAAAACAAATATTATTCTATAAATTTGAATGCTAAGAGTTTAAAACTAAATTTCCCCCCCTGCACTTATGTCTTTGTATAGAGTTTTTATATATTAATATTTCTTTTTTTTTTTTTTTCATCATATTTGAAAACAGAGGTAACTACAGTGAAAAATATTTGGTGATTATTTCGTAATCATACATTTTCTGTAATTTTTTAACTAAGGTGCCTGTGAAAATAAATCTGCAATGTTTATCCATTTGATCCTTCATCCAAAAAATTTACAAAATTCTAACCTATCGCTGAAGTAAACCAATTGAAAACGGGGAGAAGAACTATCTAAGCACCCTGTCTAAACAAGGTGTCCAGGACCTCCAGCTGAAATGTAGACCCATAACATCTAAAACACAGCAGTATACTTCATTCACCAAACCCATCTTGAGAGATTGCTGCTAAAAAAAAGTCTTTAGCCACTCAAAGTCTACTCCTGGCCATGTATTAGGATGATATAGACACGCATCCTCTTTTTTAGGCAGTTTCCTAACATTGCAATTCTTAATCATTTCCCTGATGGTGGAAATGGAAATATTTACTGCTCTAGCAATTTTCTTAAAGCCACTTCACTAATCTGTGAAACTTCTTTGGTTTTTCTCATTGTGTTGATGATTAAGGGATTTTGGGCTTTTTGTGTTCATTATTTTCATGTTCATAATCACCCTGGAGTGCTCAAAATTGTGAATATGAATGGAAATATACTTCAGTGATATTTTACTTTTTTTTATTCTAGGGGTGCCAATAATTGTGGCCAACAAGTATTGGAGAAAAACATTTATTTGACAATGAGATTTTCTCCCTATTTCAATTGTTTTAATTCAATGATAGGTTATAATTTTGTTAAATTTTTTGAGCGAAAGATAAACAATGCAGTTTTATTTTCACAGCCACCTCAGATTTACCAAGGGGGCCAATATTAGTGGAGGGCACTGTGTGTGTATATATATATATATATTTTTTTTTTTTTTTTTTACTTGTTCTTAAGTATGCACTTTGAATATCTTTTGAATTAGGTGTTTTAGATTAGACATCTGTTAGCTGTCCCAGTTTTTCTGAATGCATGAGCTGTTCATTCCTTATGTGCTTTCTGTTCTGAACAGTTGATCAGTCGAAAGGACAAGGCAACCTTTGAGAAGCTTGACTTCCTGACGTCAAAAGAAGAGAATTACAACCGCATGAGAGAGTACATCAGGTCCCTCAAAATGGCCCCCTGCATCCCCTACCTAGGTAAGAGTTATTGAAAAAAATTATTTTGAGTCATTTTGCAGAATCCATTAACCTACCCTTGAATGTTAATTTTGAGTTGGCTGTAAACACCACATTATTATTATTTTTTTGGCCTTGTCTCAGTTGCACTTTCTATATCGACCAGCAGAGGGTGTTTTAGTATACTCTGGTTCAGTAATGATGATTGAGAAATGTGCCGGGTCCTGTTTTAGGTGACAACATAGAAATAAAAAATTACCTTTATCAAATCATTTTTAGGATTTCTGCTTAAGCTCTAATGTTCAGCCACCAGGCAATGCTTAAACCGAAAACTTCCTCTCATGCCACTTCAGTGGCTTTAAAAGGAATGTAGAGATGGAAAATACAATGAAATCATACTGTAGCACTTATTTTTCAAATTGGTAGCCCCTTGTTCTCTCTCATGAATAGACGTCTGTCAGAGACTCTCATTGGATTCTGCAGAAGCCCAGTGAGTGATTACTTACACACACATCAGTCTCCTCTAAAGGCACTGACAACACTTGAAATGGATGCCTCCCTCAGGATTGTCGCTCTCGTGGGAAACAGAATCCAGATCCTTCACTCAATTAACGCTCTTCCATCTTAGTCATCAGAAGCAAGGTCCATATTATTACTAATCCAGCTGTTAACCCAGAGCCAGACTTGATCAGAATGGGATCCCGAGGTTTTACCTTTAGGAAGCTTTTTGTACCACTTTTGAAGATGTGGAAGTTTTAAACAGCATAACAGACTGTTCAGTATGTCACTGCCACATGCTTGAGTTCCAAACTCATGGTCACAGAGTTTTCCAGGTGCTCTTGTGTCATTGTGGTATGTGAATAACTAAAAGGCCAGTCAGGAATAACATCAGACGGCTGTATTTCAAATTGTCTCTTGGTCTGCAACTTGTGGGCTGGTTCTTTTCTGGAGGTCTGAAGTTCGCAAACAGACAGTAAATGTCATTTCTAAGAAGGTAAACATGCGGATAGAGCTGACGCATGCCGTCTCGCTTCTCTCAACCACACACATCTTTCTCATTAACCGAATTTCCTTTACATAATCCACACTGAGTGTCTGCTTCCACTTGGGCAGCGTGTCAGTAAACTGCGTCCCACTCAACAGAGGGCTTTCTCAGACGCCACTTGTCAGAAAACGCTGTACCTGGTGCTGGTAGCTTGTGGTTTAGTTGCAGTGTAACATATTCCCATTTCTGAGCAGCAGGCAGTTAAAACCGCAGGGACGGAAAGACTGTCTGACGTGGCTGAGGTTGTGCAGGCTGTCACTTCGAATCTGTCAGTTTCCACTGTGCTTCTCCAGCGCCCCTTTCCATTTCCCAGTGGGAAAAAGGAAAAAGGAAATTAAATGGTTTGGGGTTTTGTCAAACACTCTTTTAATTCTGTTTGATGTACTTAGTAAAACTTGTATTATTGATTTTACTGCAAAAAATATTAATGCATTTAGTTTGTATGAAAAGAACCCCAGTTTTTACACTTGGAATAGAAGTTAATGGGAAAATTGCACAGCATCACATGTTGTATAATTCCTTAAATTTTTTAATACATCATGAGACTGTTTCAAAAGTATTAAAGGCATAAATTACCAGCTTTACTATTACCAGAAATGTGGAGTTTGAAAACTATTAACCTTAAAGAGATGGTTCATCGAAAGTGACAAGAGAGTGAGTAATGAATAACAGGATTTTCATATTTGGGTGATATATTAAATATCTGTATTTTTTTGTTTTGTTTTTTAAAGCTGTGTTCAGGTGTACAATTGCTCTGAGTAATCCAGTCAAGTTAATTATTTGAGAATTATTCATTTGAAAGTCACTTCTATAAAGCTGTGCTTTGTACATCTCTAAACAACTGACAACAGACAAATTTTGCAGATATTTTTGCAAATGTGATCTTAAATCATTATAAAAAATTTAATCATGTCACACAGATCTAATTGCCTGCAGATAAAATAACTAATAAAAGCAAAGTAATTTATTATCATTATATTATTATATTTAATATTATATATTTATATATTATAGAATTTTTTATTACATAATTAATTGAGATTTTAGATTTAGATGTCTAACCATAGATGGGACAAATTAAAATTTCCCAGCATTCTTGGTAGCATTTTTAAATGAATTGCTTGTGATTTTTACTTTTTACTCATAAACTTGTTATGTCAATATGACATGTGACATGTAGCATATCAACTACAGCTGTTATAGACTACCTGGTGTCATGGCATAAACGTACCTTGTTGCACTTTTTAGCGAGACACGAAATATGTACCAACAAGTACATATCATTATATTGAAATACTATTTCATATATTGAAAAACTGAAACTTTTGAACGTTAGCATCACACATTTTCAGCCTCATATCTATGGGTTTTCATAGATGGTAAGTTTGTTCGGTAGCTCACGGAGTACAGAGATGTGCTTGAAAGACAAAGAGCTCCGGTCGAAATCCTGTGTAACTACGTTGCAACGAAACAGTTCAAATCTGCATACAATGTAGTTGAAATGGCATGGTTGCATCAACAAATGCGTTTTGCATCACTATAGGGGTAGGTTTAGAGTTGGATTTGGTGTAGGGCATATTCTCAACATGCCTAAAGCAATGGAATCAAATGTGCCAGGGTTACGAACCTGTGTTTTAGCACTACTCCGTGGACATTTCTCTTTGAAACTGTGTTGCACAAAAAGTGCTCTGAGGTACATATTTTTATCAGACCAGATTAATGGTAGACCAATGTTCAATTGATTTCACAGTCAAAGCCTGTAGCTGTACATACTTTATTGCAACAGTTTGACAGTACTTGGGGAAATCAGTTACACAAACAGTATATTACAAATGACACATTATTTTCAACAATATTACGTTTATATGTACATAAACATGTTGGATCTTCATTTGACACCAACAGCTAATTTACACAGTAAATACAGTTTAGATGGAGCAATTGATGACTGTTTTAAGATGTGTTTTTAAGTTTAATTATGCATTAACTACAGTATTATAGGAATTTTATACATGATATTCCTGAAATAAATTATGAGTCATTCATCTCATCAGGAAATATATATTCTCATAGCTTTGAATAAATGAGAAAAGCATAAGCTATTTATCACCGGATTGGATCTCCTGTGTCTTAGGTGTAACAATGAATAAGTACTGATCAGAGTTTTTTACTAATATTTTATGACCTTTTTAACAATAATTCTAAACAACAGATGACAGATTCACTATTGCACTGTATATTTAAAACTAAACAGGTTTCACTTGATTTGATTGAACTAGAGTGAAAAAAAAACAATTTTAATGACTTCCTAGTAACCGTTATTGTAATGAAAACAGGCTTAATTTTCTGTGTTGTATATTGCTTTCTTTTGTAGTCCCTGACAATTTGGTGTCCCTCAGTTTGACGACATAAAGTATCTCACCTAACCTTGTTACATTAGAAGCCAAACCACAATCGAAATGAATTGCACTTCATAGGTTTTTGTGCTGCTCAGTGGAAGGTGTTGGGGTTGGGTCGTATCATCATCACGACCTTCTTGAGAGAGTAGGCGCCTCCTCTGAATTCAGCCCAGTACACACCGTCCTGATAGCGACTTCGGTAGTGTCCTCCTCTGTACCAAACACCATTTAGATTTGAGTGGGCACAGGCATTATACCACCAGCCTCCCTTTTGATAGTGGGCACAGTTGCCTGATGAAAAAAAAAAAAATCATGTTTTTTAGTGTGTATGGGTCGATAAATAAATGCTAAAATCTAAATTTAACTGATACCTGTGTATACGTCATGATCCCTGTCCAGAGTGGTGAACTGCTTCCCGTTGTGCCATGTTAATGAGTCACCGGCATTGCCATGGTAACGCCCCACCCTGAGCTTGTAGAAGTCGCTCTCAGGTTCAAGACGGAAACTTGCGTACTCTGCAAATGTCTTGCGTCCAGACCAGTCCTCTAAGGTGACCAGCAGCTTGTAGTTCCCCTGGTTGGTTATCCAGTATATATTCTCCAGACCCAGCCAATACTCTCCATCAATGTTTCCAAAGCCTTGCTGTAATAAAACAGAGGAGCGCCTGCCATTGAGCGTTTGATGGACCAAGTAAAATATTTATTTTAGTGTACATTACTTAGTCTATGTTATTTTGTCATGTCCTTGAGGCTGGAAAATGACATTTGCCATAGGGTTTGTTTTTCTCTTTCTTGTCTCTTTTCGTTTCTTGTTTTACTCGTAGGCCTTTCATTAGCCAGCACATTCTTTGCATCGATAGGCATCTTTTTTGAGCCAGTGAAGCACTTGTAATTCCGTCTTTCCCTTGTGTTTAATACTGTATCTGCAGGGCTTTGAAGACCTGTTTGTTTTGCGCTTGGCAAGGGTTCAAATGGAGTTTTTTGTGTTGCACACTGTAACAACTCTGAACACATTATTGATTCATCTGTATTACATACTGTATATATCATACGTAAAGCTTACATATTATTAATGTTCAGGGAATGATTTGTGTTTTTATTTGCATTGAGGCATTTCAGCACAGTGTGGTACAGTAGTTTCTGTTTGGCATATGTTCCTCGTTAAACCTCTTCAAGTGTGTGGCTCTGTACATTAACTGCCATACGGTTTAGTTTATGTGAAGAGTTATAGATGTAAAAAGTAAAACGCACGCAAGTTGTTACCACAGAAACATAAATTTACTTGTTTGTTGAATTTACCACAATTGGTAAAGGAAGGCATATATCACCTTTGAGATATTGTATGTTTAATTTTACTGCTCATTTCCCTATTTTTCTGTCTGTTGGCCAGAACATAATAAATGTACATATTTATCATGCTGAATTGGCTCACCTTATATGTCTCCCAATTTCTGAAGAAGTTGACTGAGCCATCCATTCTTCTCTGGATGACCGTCCAGCCACCAGGATCTTGTCTTTGATCACACCACACCTGCATCAGTTTGTTGGTGTTCTCCGGCTTCACCAAGTGCATGCCACTGTTAGTGTGACCGTCCTCCAGAGCCTCCAGACAATCCTTCCAAGGACCTTGACAAACAAAAATAAGAAAAAACTATGAGAATTTTCCTCATGCAAGATGTATCCCCTATACTACATTCTCATAGAAGTTGCATGTTTTTATATATAAAGCCTCCTGCCTGTTGCTGGCAGATCTCATTGTTGAAATATGACTCTGTGATGGACAGAAATACTGTTTGGCTTGAAGGGAAATTCAGGTGCAAACTGAAGCAATTGTATAATCAAAGGAAGTCATACTCAGGATCCCCCATACGCTTTCTCAGTTGCATCTACTCCTGCTGAGTCTCTTGTTCCTCTGTGGCACAGCTGGAAAAGCTCTTAACGTAAGAAGAGGATTGACCTTGGCTGCCATTCTGGCCTGGGAAGTTGCCTCTTCTGTTCCAGCCAAACATAACGCTGGCACGGACGCCAAAGAAAGGCCCATTTGATAAATAATGCAGTAGCAATGAGATTAGCAATCACTTCCAAAGTTCCCTGGGCATAGAGCAGTGTTTTTATAGGGACGTGTCAAAAATGGCTCCAATTTTCATAGTTTTCCAATGAGAACCAGAAGAGCATCCATAATTTAGCTGTCTTCAAAATCATTCCCTGCATCCAAATATTTTCTTTTTCCTCTGATCCTCTTTTTTTAAACTGTAAACATAGGTTGATACACACCCTGGTGAAAGCAAAAACATCTTAAACCTGATTAAGCGGGTTGCCTCCTAGTCTGGGCACTAAACCAGCTGGGAAGGAACCAAAGGAGAAAAGTCCTTGCTAGTCTAAGCTGGTTTATGCTGGTTTGGTGTTGGTTTATTCTGGTCTGGTTTACACAAATATGATATTCACTTGGAAACCCTAACTGGTGAAGCTGATTATAAATATTCAGTTGGCTTATATCATCTTTTCAGGTTGGAAACCTTAAGAGACTTAAACTCTTGAAGCAGATGTATTTTAAGTGCTGTTCTTACTGTAAGCCTTTTAGTTATCTGACATCGCAGCCTCAAATCACTTCTGAGGCCTTGTGGTTTACTTACAGTAGTCTGGAATATTTTAGTGTTTACTCTCATCATGTAGCTTATAAAAAGTAGGCCACATGCCCGACGGCTGGCCCTCACTCACAGTCACTCCAACCCCTTTAGGACTCTGGATGGTACATTACAAATGAGCTGGCTGTGTTCTGTAGCAAAATGTAGGCAAGACTTTGCACCAGTCAGTTTCACTTGTAGCAGTACTTATTGTGCACACTCTCATAATTTAGATTTTTTTTTGCCTGCATTTCTGATAATAGACCCCAGACCGCTGGTTACACAGCCTCCAGTGCACAGTCCAATGAGCCGATTTGTGTGTGTGTCTCTGAAATCTCTCTGGCTGGCTGATTTTCACTGCATGCCAGAGTAGGAGCCATCACACTACCTGACAAATTTAAGATAACAACACAGATGGGGCTCATTAGCCCCTTACAGTGAATAAAACTGAATCCATTCCAACATTCCCAGTCCCAGGAGGAGCATATTAAACAGCTTTTTTATTAGGTCAGTAGATTTTTTTTTCTTTTCTTTTCTTTTCTTTTCTTTTCTTCTCAAGAGGCATCAAATCTGTTAATACAGTATATTGCATCATATGTGTTTATTAAATAATAATAATAATAATAATAATAATTAGTAGTAGTAGTAGTAATAGTTTTAAATAAAATAGTTTAAGTACAAAATATATAATTTCATACAAGTGATGTGATGATCATACAATTCATTTTTTTAATGTTTTTCATTACATACTGTACAGTACCAGCCAAAGCTTTTTGAACAGAAAAGTTTTTAAAGAATTCTCTTCTTCTCACCAATTCTGCATTTATTTTTATACAAAATACAGCAAAAGCAGTACTATTGTTTAATATCTTACTGTTTAAAAACTGTTTTATATTTGAATATATTTTACATTGCATTTATTCCTGTGATCAAAGCTAGATTTTTAGCATCATTACTCCAGTTTTCAGTGTCATATAATTAATCAGAAATCATTTTAATATGCTGATTTGCTGTTCATGAAACATTATTATTATTATTATATTTAATACAGTTGAGTGCATTTATTTCAGCATTCATTGACAAATATAACTTATTCTATTTACATATTCTAGGTACTTATTTACAAAAAAAACTTTGGTAGAGCATATAAAATATCTTAACATTTGGTAATTATTATTGATTTAGAAGAATGTTACTGCTACTGTCAGACCTTTGAACCTCACTCTGTTTCTGCAAATTTAATTTTTAATTTGTTTGGTTTTATCAGTGTTTTGTGCTTAATTCTGATCACATTTTGATTCTGTACATGAAAAGCACTCCACATTCTTTGCCTCATTATCTTGGAGCCACCAATGTCTTACTCTCCCTTGGAGAAGTCTGCTTGTCAGCAAATTAGAAACTCATTTTAAGCTCCCTTCTGTTTAATTGGTTGTAGAACATTTTACACCATGGAAACTTGCCACTTAATGCAAAATTAGGGCCAAAACAAGTATTTGAAAAAAAGAAAGTAAAGAAGACAGGAACAAAACAGAATAGCTGAAAGCAGGTTCAAAGGTATCATTTGTTTTAATTAGATCAGTGAAATTAATGAGTGCACAAGTCATTTTTAAAGTCCTGTAACATTTGCTGTTTTACAGTTATAAGATTTTGGTTTACTTGTTCAAGGGGCTTTATGGAGAGACATATAGACAAAGACAGCTGTTATGTCTGGCAGACAAATGGACAAAGTTTAGATTAGGTGTGTATGAGAGATGGAATGAGAAACGTTCTGAACAAAAACAGTTTAATGGCAGACAGTGGAAAGAAAATCGGCTTTTCACTACAAAGATTGTAGCTAACATTCACAGAGATGAATGAGGTGTTGAACTGGAGATGAACAGGAATCCATGAAGTGAAGTGAACTTTAGAAGAGATATGGTAGGAAGAAGGGAGGAAAGGGAAACCGAGAGGCCTTACAGATTTTCAGTGGTGTGGGTCATGTTAAAACAACTTGGCAAATCCATCAGCAGACCATTTCTCAGGAAGACCCAGGCCTGATAGAGCTCAGTGTTTGTGTGGGATGTCTGGGTCATGCTTGTCTGGTAATACTGGAATAAATGACTTCATTTCAACAAAGTGCTGCTTCCCTCTCTGCCCTGCTCTTTCTCCGGTCATCTTATATCCTTTTTCATCACAGCAACTTTACTATCGCAGCTTTAAATCTTTTAATTGTATGTATTTATATTATTTTTGCCCATGAAAATTTGCAGAACAATGGCAAATATGACGGCATCTTTTTATAGATTTTTAAAAAAATATTTTAGAACTTTAAAGAAATGAACAGAAATCAAGATATAATGAGGTACTACCATACACATTTATACATATTTATAGTTAAATGCAGAATATAATGGCTCGTATATGCCATTTCCCAACTCAGCTTAGACTTTTGTCTTCTTTCCTTCACTTTTTTTGTCCTCTGTTAAGAATTATATCCTTCCAGAGCTCTTACTGTAGTCCCATTGTGAAAGCTTGACTCTCATTGAGGAGAGTTTGTGTAACCTTTCTCTATTAATGCAGGCAGACCTAGCCAGGAAATTGCTCATGTCACCAGATGGAGTGGAAATATAGCCACTGAAAGATGCCTTTTTCATTTTTGCTGTCTTAGTTTAAATAATAAATAGACAATGTATGTTGCTTTTGGGGTGGATAAAATAAGCAAAATATTGTAATGCATTATGATAAGCACATTAAAGAAAAGTGGTTAAGAACTGCATTAAGGAATTAAGCTGCATTATTTGCTTCTCATTTAGAATATTAAAATCATGTGAAATAAAATGTAAGATTTAGTCTGAAATTGATAAAATATGTTAAGTTTTTGTTTTCCTTGTTTAAGAATGCCACCCATGGGTGTGACTCAGCGAAAAATATTGTTTACGGTATTTATCATCTGACCAGATTAACAAACTAGATGTTGACATTTCAAAGCTGCGACAACAACAGATGCTTTATTATCATGTTTCTGTGTGGGAGCCGCTATGCAGAGAGAATTTGAGATGAATGAACTTTGATAGGCAGCACTTAATAAAGATGGACTGTGAGAGAAAATTGAGAAATTTTTAAGGGTACACTTGGTGCATGTATTCCATGCAAGTATTCTCATTTCGGTTTTTCCCTTCTAATGGTGCATGCAAGACTGGAGGAATAAAGCTGAGACTCACCGGAGGGTTTGTTTGTAGTAGATGGGCTGTGAGTTCCTCCTGGCATGGTGGGAAGAGGAGCAGGAGGTACTTTGTGGTTCTGATCGCTCTGGATCTCGTTGGTGATCTGGTTGTTACGGCTAAAGTTTGGTGGCTGGTAGGGTTTATTGAGTGGTGGTGAGGGTCTGGGTTGAGGCTGAGGTTGGGGCTGAGGTTGGACCGGGACCCTGGGGACCAAAACCGGTGGTCCCCTCTGACACTGCGCCTCAAGAAGGGCAATGAGCGCTGACTGGTTATTAGCCAGTGAGGCGAGGTGCTGATACTTATGCTCCAGGTCTTTATAGCGGTTAGTAAGCTGCAGCATCTCGGAGGTCTGGTTAAGGATCTTGTTCTCCAGTTGAGAGAGCTCCAGAGCATTGTCCCTCTTGCGGATGATCTCATGCAGCAGCTGCATGTATAGCTGTGTCACTCGGGAGTTCATATTACGGGACTCTTTGCGCAAAAGCTTCACCTCGTTGACGATGCCACCATCGACTTCTACAAGCTGCTGAAGAGTCTCGATTTGTCTCTTCTGCTTGTGCAACTCTGAATTGAGGAGTTCCAGCTCCTGCTTGTTGACACGGTTCTCCAGCATGGCCTCAGGCTCCTTGGAGTTCACACAGATGGCTCCAGTGACTTTCTGTTGGGGTACGATGAAGGTGTAGGAGCACTTGTCCTGCGGCGGAGGCTCGGGGGCCCGTCGTGTGCGAGAGGTCGACAGGAATTCAACCTCTGGACCTTCATCACTGCTGTCAAACTGCTGAGTGCTGCTCTCCGTTTCAGGAAACAGTCCACTCGCCAAGAGCAACATCAGCCATACCAACACAGGAACATCCATGACCACACACCTGTGAATTACATTTTTTGTATTCAGAAAAATATTTAGCAAAACAAAAATGTAGTTTGGCATGATCTTAAGACAATGGATAACTGCTGATAAATATCTTCATATCAAATAATTTGAAGTTGTCAAGATAACTTTTGGTTGTATAATACCCTTGGAGTGATTTATTAATTCATTATATTTGTTTAGACAACTAAGAATAGAAATGAAAGAAAAGAACAGAGAGTTGCTTGGTTTTAAATTGACCTCTGTCCAAGTTGTGTTCTAAATATTACTATACTATTGATAACAGACAATGAGTATTATAATTTTTTTTTTTTTTTGCCAGAGAAATGTCTCCCAGTTCCTCGAAGGAACGAGACACAATGGGGATCGCCTCCAACGTGACGGCTCAGAATCGTATGTGAAATCAGTCCGTTGAAATGGTCAGACGTCATAGGCGGGTGACGTCACTGGCCAGGAAGCATAAAAGCACATGGAATGCGGCCGGCTTCAGCTTCTGTCATGAAGCGAGCGCAGGCAGGGATGCCGGAAGTGTGGTTACGAGACACGGCATCCCTTCAAGGAACTAGGGTTACATACGTAACCTTGAGACGTTCCTCTTCAGGAACTCGTGCCCCGTCGACGAGACTCTATATGGAAAGAGATGCCCACGCCCCCACACTTGCAAATCCCTGCCTAGTGTGTGTACCTGTACAACTAGGGCAAGAGAACAGAAGAGGACTCGTAAGTAGTATTAATGGCATCCACTATCCATCTACTCCGAGTCTGCTTGGTCTGTAACCCTTTCTTGGGGGAACCGAAGCAGATAAGCAGCTACTCACTCTTTCTGCACATTATCAGCTCTGTGGACATATGTGTCGAGTGCTCACAATGCACACATGCAATTAAGCTTCTGATGGCCAGGCTCCCTAAAGGGAGGAGGATTAAAAAGCCTGGAGTACAACCGGCTGTGGTTTGACCGTAGGTACCGTAGGACTGTAACCCGCTCGTGGGTACAGGAAGGCCTTGACCATGCCAGGTGCAAACTCTAGATGAGAAGGGGCCACTGAGAGGACCTGAAGGTCACCTACTCTCCTCTGAGAACAAAGTTCCAACATGATCAGCGATCTCCTCTAAGGGCTCGAAGGGCGGCCCACAGAAGGTCTCTAACACCACGGCCTCAACCTCAGTGCGCTGTGAAGGAAAATTGTAACCAGGGGGTCTCTACCAACTGTATATCCAGAGAGAGAGGCGTGGTTAGCTGATATTGCCGCCACATAAACCTTCAGGGTGGAGTGGGTGACCCCAGTGGAGAATCTGGCCTGCAGGAACTGCAGCACTGTACCAACTGGGCAGTTAACTGGGTCCTGCTGGTGTTCTCTACACCAAGGGTGCTTTCACATCTGTGGTTCGGTTCATTTGGTGCGGACCAAGGGCAACAAATGATACATTGTAGCATTTTTCTGCCGTTTTGGGTCCTTTTCACACCACACTGATTGCTC
>JAUMHQ010000061.1:11049308-11079412 GCA_032361165.1 Enteromius paludinosus | reverse complement strand
GGTTTCGTGGATCTAATATCAACGCGTTCCAAACGGTATATGAAGACCACGGACGACAGGTGATAAGGATCGAGGCTCACACGTACAGTAGTTTAGAAAACTAATAAGGCTACGGTGTAGTTCGGCTATACATCCGCGCTAAAGGTGAAAGTCACCATAGCTTGTAGTATAGACTCCAACCCAACTTTGGGAAGAGATTAACGGCGATATTTTTTTTATCGCGCGATAACTGCGTTAACGCCGATAACGGCCCAGCACTAGTATATATATATATATATATATATATATATATATTATAACTTTTTATTATTATTATTTTAAGTACGAAAACCTTTTTTTTTTTCAAAATAGTTTTCAGAAACAACACTGTTGCCATAATCTGGTCAATGTTGACCACCCACACCTAATACAAAAACTATCCCATTGAACAATGGAGCTGCCCCAATTGCAGGGTGACGCAAAGTGTTTAATTCTGCGGAATGGATTGTTTGGTCATAATGGGTGTCCTGGCAGGACTTTGCTTTGATTAGCTGCCATACGAATAAGTTCTCAATGACGGCACTTGGTTATCTGAACCTTGCCACAGGCTTGAACATTGCTGAGGGAGAACGGAAAATCTGATGTAGCTCTAGTTCATACAAGCACTGGGATTTTACTCTAATTATAAGCATGTATTACATAAAATGCATTGTTCAAGGCGTGCATAAACCATGCCCGAAAAAAAACTTACAGGACCCAGTAAATTAATATTGAATTAGGGTTGGTTCATGCGCGACAGTACTTTTTAATTGTTTTCTATTTAACTTTGCATAACGTCTTGCTTTTTTTCATTGTCAAATTAAAGTTTAACATTTCAAAATACATCTTAAGGCTCATTTTCTGTCTTGCATTTAAATGTGTTAATGCATTCATGTAAATGTTTTAATAGACATATTTGACTATTGTACCGAACAGCATGTAAATTTTTTTTACTCTGCTATTCCTCACTTTTGTCATTTGTAAACATGCAGGGTTTGTTCTGATTGTATGAAGGGTAACATATGTTTCTATGATAGTTGCAAAGACAGAGTAAAACTGACACCTGCTTTCAATGGATGTCTGTAATTTTCGGTTAAGTCTCCAGGAAGGTATGACGTGATTTATTAGCCTGATTTATTTATTCACAATGAAAATACCAGTTACATAAAGACCTGTAATGACACAACACATGGCCTTTTATATTCATGACATGAAGCCACTTTGTGTTGTTTACCCCAAATTTCAAAGAGAGTGAGCAGATTATTGGTATAGCAGCCCGGGGGTGTCTGGAAGAGAGGACACAGTAAGAGGTGGAAGGATGCCTGTGAAAGATTTGGGGAACACTTCTTCCTAGAAAGTATAACTAGTGCTTCATATTCGGGAACTTTAATTGAAAGCTGCTGTTGGACTGAGTTATAGAGCGGCACTGTGCAAAAACTTTCTGAATAAACTGTTGTTTTGGTCTTTAATAAAATAGTATCCTTGAATGAATCAATAAATTGATAAAGTGAATAATTCAGTGACTCACTCATAAAAACGATCACTTGTTTCATTCATGAATAAATCAGAGGGTGTAAACAAATCATTGTGTCGAGTGAATGATTCAGTGAAACAGTGTTTCTGAATGAATCAATTAAGTGAAAGATTCAGTAATTCAGTCATTACTGAAAACGTATCAAGTCTGTTGTATAAAAGAGCAGTTTCATGAGCTCTAATTATTAATGACCCATGTCAGAAGAACAAATTTGCATCTTTACATTTTACAGATCTCATTTTCTCCAAAAACATTCTGTCCTGTCAGCCTGTTATCATCATGGCACTGCAAAAATACAAAGCTGACAGCAGAGTTTTTTGGGAATTATCTGGAGAAAGGGGGATTGCTCTGCTCATTAGGTGAGTTTTATAACATATTCTGGGAAGACAGCCAGAGGGGAGTTGGTTTAGTGTTAACATCAGGAAGGTTTTAGAAATATTAGCATTAATGCATAGATTTTTACTGGATGAATCTTTTTACCATTAGTATTAACATCTCTGCTTGTCAAGGTGTCTCTCTGTTGAGGATTAATGCAAACACAATTTAGGTTGTTTATTATATTGTGGTTGTTTATGCACAGTAACCACAATAACAGACCTTTACAGATGAAGTCAGCAAATGCACAGGAAACCTGTAATCTGTCTGTCCACATCATGACTTCACCACTGGGTCAGCATAGAAGTATTCATCTAATTGCCGGCTTGCGATGCAATTCTTGTTGTCTCTTTCTATTCATCCCCCTCTTTTTTGACAGTTCCCTTCATGTTCTTACTGTTTAAATATATGAGAGATGATCTAAGAGCTGTTTGTCTTATTTGTGCTGCCAAACTATTTTCGTATTTCCAGCCACTGATTTTAAGTTATATAATCCATGCAGAAAAAAAACATGTGAGACATAAACCTCCTGCTGTTTTCTGTCCCATGGAAAACTTTTCATTCGCATTTCATTCGGATCATTTCAATCCTTATTCTGTTAACAGGACATGTTTGATTAAGACTCTTCAGTTGTGTTTCACTCCTCACAAACTGCTTTTGTCTTTCTAATCTTACTGAGGGATCAAGTGCCAGAAACTTTAAAAGCTGTTGACTGAAAAGAAATATCTAGATGTCTATTGAAAACTGTGTTTAAGCCGGTAGCTATGTTTTGAAACACAGTAGCTGGTTTCTATGTAGGTTTCTAAAGTCATTATCAGATAATCTCTAAGTAGGTTATGTTACGCAAACAATCCTGACCGCTTAAAAATACTGTGACCAACAAGCTGGAGTAGTATAGCTGGTCCAAAATGATTTACAAGTCAATGACCAGCTAGAAATCAGTTAACATGTTCCAAAACACAGCTACAAAGATGGATTTCCAGGAAAGGAAGCTGCTCGGATCAGATTGGATTTGGTCACCATTGTCCATAGCAATGCTGTATGTAATCTAGAACATGCAATTCTGATTGGTCAGTTGCTGCGTACAGTGTTCACAACTGAAGTTTTGATTAATAATATGCATTGCTCAGAACTTTATTTGGACAGGTTTAAAGTAAATTTTCTCAATATTTGGAGTGGGTTTTTTTTTCACCCTCAGATTTCAGAATTTCAAAAATAGTATCTCAACCAAATATTTTCCTGTCCTAGCAAACCATACATCAATGGGAAGTTAATTAAAATACTCTGTATATATATAAAGAGAGCACTTGTTTTTTTAAATTGCAACTTTATTTCAAGGTCCAAATCTCATTATTAACTATGAATTTTGCCTAAATAAACTACTAATTTACTGTTTATAAACAGGCAGGTAGTTGTTTAATTTGTTAATAGTAGGCATGCTAATAGTTAACGAGAATTGCTGCCTGTACTAAAGTGTTAATATAATATTTCAGAATATTTCAGTTTTCACTGTATTTTTGATCAGATAAATGCAGCTTTGGAGGGCATATAAGACTATAAAAAGTTACAAAAGTAAATAAAAAAAAAAAAAACATTTCAAAAGGCCTTACCGACTTCAAACTTTTGAACTGTGGTGCATCAATCAAGTGTGAAAAACAGAGCGAGTTTTCCTTCTTTTTCCTGAAAGGAAAAAATAATGATGGTTTCCACCAAAGAGTGTTTTTCATGTGAGGCTGAGGAACCCCCTCGTGCCGCTGTAACAGACCAGTAATGATAGGTTGGACTCGCGACTTGTTGGATATACTGACAGAGTGTCAGACTGCCGGGGCAAAGCAGCAGGCAGCATCTCGTGTGAGCTAATGCTGCGGGCGGCATGTGGTTTCACTGTGGTGTGTGAGCATGTGCCTCTGTGTGTGTCTGTGAAGGGGAATATCTGTGGTTTCTCTGAGTGGAACATAAGATGTGTTTGAGAACATGTGATTCAGTGGAGACCCTAAGTCTAAGAGCTAGGACTCCCCATCCAGCATAAAGAGACAATGGAAATGTTTTTGTCTGTGTGAGTGGCAGGACAAGAGAAAGCACATCTGCCTAATCCACAGAGCTGTCATTACCCCTTTGGTGGGAACAAAATCCTCCAGAGCCTGTCCTTCTGACACGCACCTTGAGAAGTGTCCCGACAGGTCAAAGTGAGGTTTACCTCGTCCAGTGTTCCATTACAGATGTGGCATAACTTGCAAGCTATAGCATGACTGAACTGCTTTTGAACTATTCCACATATTCGACATAAAAGATAAAGAAACACCTTTTAAAAAGGGAAAGAACAATAACTGATGGGAACAAGTTCTGCCTTGTCGTGCACTATTAACGATATACTTTGGAATGCCGTTTAATTCCTGCGTTTGACTTGAAGTGAAAATGAGGTAGGACACAGACAGGATGCAGAATTGTGCTTTAAAAATCGATTTTGAATGGAAATTTATCACATTCATCATATTCTCAATGTATTGTGTTTCCATTAATAATTACTGTTTGAAACTGTTTCGTTTCCCAGCAAGCTCTGTTTACTTGTAATTCAATTCATTGTATTATGAAAACACTTTTTGGTTTTTTATTAAATGATTAAAAAGAATGATATTTAATGATATTTTGACAATATTTAACTTAGAATGAATGTAATATGTGCTGATTTGGTGCCCCCGAAACATTTTGGATTGTTATTAATGCTGAACATGTTTTTATGGAAACAGGATTCTTGGATTCTTGAAAACGATTATTTCAAAATAATTAAATTTTTCCGCAAAAGAAAAAAAAGTTAATTTCGATACTGAACTTTTTTTAGATGAATCATAAATTAGTAATATGTTTTAAAGGATCTACTTGATTACTTGATTAAAATAATAATTTGTTGATATTAGATTTGTTGATTATAGATTGCATCATAAATCAGCCAACTAACTAATAAATGAACATTTCAAAGAATTTCACATCTGTAAGTCTGACTGTGTCATGATCACAGTGTTTTAGTCATTGATTTGTGTCTGAGGGAACACAGCTGCTTGATGTCTTCTTTCAGTCTTTTCCTCTTGCTCCATCATGCCCTTGTTCTCTTGCCCTTCTCATTTCAACCTTAGCGTGGCATTCCTTGAATTCCGCCCCTCCTCATTAGGCTGAGCCAAGCTGCCATGCACTCACACACACAGAGAGAGAGGCTGGCGAAGGCTGATGAAGTCCTCACCTCACACTTGTGCCTGTGTGCCCCTACAAATTATCTCTGACTGCAGAGTTATATGTAGGTTAGCGGAGCACACAAAGTAATGAGACTAAACACAGGCCTTTCACATGTTTAACAATGGACCAGCTTGTGCATCATTAGCGTAATGATGTTCCACAGTGTCAGGTTCTTTTTTTAAAGGAATAGTTCACCCCAAAATGATGCTATTGTGTACTTAGCAGAAAATTTAAGTCGCCCTTTCCCATAAAAGTATTTAAACTTTCAAGCTAGCATAAAATGTCCCATAAGTTATCCAAAGTTTTCTGAGGCATTGTGTGAGGAGCAAACCTAAATTTTATCATTTTATCAGCTTTTAGGCATTTTATGACATTAGTTATTCATTTATAACTTGTATTTATTTATTTATATTAGTTTTGAACTGTATACACTATTAATAATGCATCTGAAAAAGCATTTTATATGCAGAAAACTTTAGGCATGTCTAAATATTTGCAAATTCTTTAAGATTAATCGAACATGAAATTCCTGCAATACATCAATTAATAAAATTTTTATTTTTTTTTTTTACATGCAATTTATTTAAGAAATTATGTGGAATAATACAAACATAATTTAACCTTTCTAAAGTTGTGCGTATTTTAATAATTTGTTAATAATTCAGCATATCTAAAAATACTTATACTAAATAGTATATGTTTTATCTAAAATACTAAAAATATATTTGTAAACATTATGTACGAATACCTTCAAGTAGTAACAAGATCAGCCTGCTAGGCACCCAGTATGAGAAAGATAGATTTGTTTAGGTAAGACTCTATGGTCATTAATATATTATAATTTAAAAATATAACTAGTTAATGCAAATTCTGCATATGTTATCCTCTGTGCGAACCCCGGGAGTACCTTTAGGGACCCCAAGTTGAAAACTCTGGGTCTAGACCATTGTATATAAACAATCCTGAGCGCTTTGTATACAGTTGTAATTATGAGCTTTGTGTATTTTGTTGCTATGGCATGCCCGTCAGTAAAGAGAGTACTATAGACTAGTCAGATTTTGAAAACACATTCAACCATAAGCTCTCTCTTATTCAAACAGAATCGGGGCTGAACAAAGCCAGATTCAGAAATCCGTTCCGATTACTACAAATGGAAAAAAGCTTCCTGGGGAATGAAACAAAGAGTCATATCAACAGTCAACTCTCTAGCATCCTGTCCCAGCAAATCATTTCGCTTCGCGTTGTGGATTGGGATTGTGCAGCTTACTTTACCTCCCTAAATCCTTTTTTTTTTCTTTGTCATATTCTAAAAAAATATATTCAATCATAAAACTAAAAAAAACCTTTCATGTTGTTTCAAACCACTTTTTATGTCCTTTTCCATGATTCACACCTCAGCGTATTCATAAATCTGTCTAGACTTTCTTAGAGCACATGGGGAACGACTCTTTTGGTCTGAATGCCAGCAGACGTCATTATTGACTTGTCTGCTTTGTTGTCTCCGATTGCATCCTGGACCCTCATTATAACCACCATTGTGTGTTTATTACCAATTATTGCCGCTAAAACACCCTGTCTCCTAATCTTTCACTTCCATTGTCCTCAACAAGCCGGGCAAAGATTATCCCTCCAATTAAACCATCAGAACCAAATGTCACCCGAGGCGACAGATGTTATCAATGACAGCAGCAGAGTGGGAGGTTGAAGCTTAAAAACGATTACCCAAGCACACAGAACAACCCCCGATCTCAGCGTGTTACAAAAAGGCTACTCGGCTGAGCGCAAACAGGTGTTTAAAAGTTCATTCCAAGATTAGCACATGCATTGTGGTGAGCCGGATGCAATTACACATGTTTAGAGAGCGAGCGGAGCCTCAGGGCTCACCTTAGCCTTACCAGATGATCCCAGTCTATTGCACAACACCCTCTTGAAATCAATGTCCAGGAGAAAGCGTTTGAAGAGCCTCTGTGGAAATAGTCATCACAACTTGCAGAAATTGCTCGGTGGGGTTTCCCTCTCGTAATCCCCCACTGTCTCTCTTTTGTTAGTATGTCCTCGGTGTCAGTGGAAAGGTCTTCAGTCTTAAAGCCCTCAATTAAGCACCTCTGTCTGAGTGGCGACGAAAAGCCTGCAAACCCGACTCAAGAACAACTTCAAGCCTTCTTCCCAGGGAGATAGGAGTGAAATGGTAAATAAATAGTAAACAAACTGAAAAGTCCTTAAAATTCAATCAAGATAGCAAGTCCTTTGGATTATTTTAAAATGTCCATGGTCAAGTATTTCAAGGAGATATTAAAGAGGGCTTAGAAGACCTCCACAGGTATGTATGTGAAATGCTATAGGTTCCTCTGGGTTTTGAAGGCAATGAAAGTCCACCAGCATGTTCTTCTCAGCCCTCTGAGGAGTTTGTGTGTTCCCTGTCACTCTTACTGGACTAAGTTCATCACTAACTTTTTCTGCTCCTCTCCCTCTCTCTCTCTCTCTCTCTCTCTCTCTCTCTCTCTCACACATGCTCTCCTCTTTACAAGAGGCAGTGTATTTGGGGTTGGTCCACCCCCTCTCCACTCTCTCCTCCCCTTGGCACAAAGGGATCTGAAAGCATGAGCTTCTAATCCCCCACCCATATTCACAACCCCTGCTATTCAGTACTCCTTTTCAGTGTCTATTTCCGGCCGGTCGGCTACCAGCTGCAACTGTTGTCAGGAGTTCAGTGATGTCACAGCAATCAGGTCCTAATTGGGCATGGATATAGGGTTAGGAACCTGGCTAGAATGAGGGGCAATTCTGTCTTTTTTGGGCTTTTAAATGAGATAATTGACTTCTTTCTTGGGTTTTACATTGGAGTTGGTTTATAAAATGTACTAATAACAGTGATTGCCCTGTGCATCTCTGTTATTGCTGGAAATGAATCACAAAGCCACTTTTTATTTGCTGGAGTTTGGTGATTCAGTTATTTATACTGACAGCAGCTTGTTTATTCCATTGCACTACCACAGTTTCATAGTTGTTGTTGATGTGGAGTACGTCTGGATTTGTTTTGTTTTATTGGTAACATCCTGTTTTGTTTTCAGGGGCCAGTGGGTTGTGGTTTTGAATATGTTTACCGTGGTGTGACCTGGTGGACCCGTTACCTGAAACGGGTTTTAAAACCCTCAAAATGGATTTTTGAAATAAATTTGAGAAAATTAAGTTAAAAATGTTTATACCATTCTACACCCAAGATTATTAACTTAGCATGTCCCTGCATTTATAAGCATTTCTCCACACTGGTCTATGGAATATAATAAAACCTCTTGCACGCTGTGGTGGTCCTGTTAAAATTCGTAATTTCCCCAAGCAGGAAATCAGTTTGGGGGTACTGTATTTACAAGCTGCATGATGTGGGATGTTTCTCTGTGGAACGTTCACACTCTGTACGAATCACAAGGTGCTCTCAGAGCAGATGTTGAACAGAAATGTTGATTCTTGTAAGGTCAAAGCTCACCTGGCTTTACTTCATCAGTAAGAATAGCTTTGGAGAGTGATTGTGTATCCTGTTATCACCTGTCTCTGATCAATCAAGATCCATTAACTTTAGAATGTGAGCAGGCATTCATCCTCTTATCTGCAGGGTTTCAGCAGGGGAAGTGTAAAAAAAAAGCTTTGCAATGAAACTTGAGAAAGATATCGGAATTCTGAACCAAAACACAAATGTTCTTGATTCTCTTTATTTAATTAATTTATTTTAGTTTAAACTGTAATGTAGCTATAATCAAATGCTGAAAGCATAGTTCAGATATCTGGTATGTACATAGTGTATCTAAGACATTATAGCACAATAAAAAAGAAAGACATTGGAAAATGCTGCAAAGGGGTGAAGTCATCCATAAATTATTTTATCAGCACTCTCTGAAGTGGTTTTGTTGATGCTAGGTACAGAGTCTTGCTTTGCTTGGCAGAAATGTTCAGCTCAAAGTAACAAACATTATTCCTGATATCCCAAAAGTCTTGGAAAGGTCTTGCTTTTTCCTGATGCGATTTTGCCATGAAAAAGCAGTACATTTCTGATTGAAGAAGGAGGATTTCTATCTGTCTGTCTATCTATCTATCTATCTATCTGTCTATGTCTATGTCTATCACTTGCTTCCTCACTTGATGTACTGTATCATTTGTTCTGAAAGTCATTTGTTCGTTCATCCAGTCATTCCTTCATCCATTCATTCAGCATCTGTTTATCTATCTCTCATTGATTCTATTCATTCTTCCAGTTTATCTCTTACTACACCAAACGTGATCTCTGAGATAATGAATGTAACTAGCAGCTGCTAAACATTTGAGTGGATGTTCATAAATCCACAGTTACTATGGTAACATTTATGTATCTCAGAGACACATGAAGTGGTATCAGACCAAAAGACTTTATAAGGTAACCTCTTAAAAGTAATCTTTGATCAGAAAGGTTATTAGATGCGAACATCAGTTTTCCACATGCTAGTGGTGGGGAAAACGGCACCATGTGTTTTTGCGTTCGTTTTGTCCTATTCACAATGCCAGTCAGCACTGTGGTTTGTATCAAGCTCTCTAATCTGTGTTGTAGACTCGGTTAACTGTGTCCTTCTTTGCCGAGGACTGTGTTTTGGAAGTCGTCCAACACCAGTGTGTAACTGTGGGTTGCTTCTCTTTCCATTCCTAATCCAAAACATGTGCACCAATTCAAGTCAAATATTATTTCAATGTGACTAATCAATGCTTTTCAAAGACAAAAATTGAGAGGAAAATCAAGTAAGAGATTCTCACTAGATTTCTGCTGAACACATGCACCTAGCAAAGCTGCTAGATTGTTAGCGATTTCCCTTCAGGTGAGGAAAGGAAAAGACAACGTGATCTCAAATGAATAGCTCCCAGACTATGTCTCACTTCAAAAAGGAAACATCAGACTAGCATCTGTTGCTAAACGCAGTGGTTCCAGTGGAGAAATAATGATGTGACAGACAAGTGAAAGCAAAATATGGGGTAGTTATCGGTCTCTAATTTAAGTCCACCCACTGCGAATCATCCCATGATGTAAGTGGCATAATTTCCCTAACAGATGTGTTTAATTGGTACATTGTTAGATGTGATATTTCCATGCATTAGCTCATAGCGTTCTATCTTATCTACTTAATTGTTTCTCGGAGGTTGCTCTTTCTTAGCTCAAGCTGCAAGGTATATTAGGTATACATTTTGCAGTTTGATAAATAACTTGGTAAGATAATTTGGTAACTTGGTAAGATATAGTTTACATTTTTATTTAAGTTTTAGAACTTTTAGTATATCGAGTTAATGTAAATAATAATTTAAATAATTTAATTAATGAACACAAACCGAAATTTTAAATTTTAAATTGTGTATCTCAATTTTCTTTAACTTCAAGTAATAAAATGTAAAAAAAAAAAATACTGAAAATAAATAATATAAATATATATAAAATAATAATAAATATAAATAAAAACTAATCCTAAACCTATTATATTATCTCAATACTAAAACAGTGTTGATCCACAAATGGCTAATTTATCAAAACACTTGCACACTCATTTTAAATGTGGCAAAACAAAAATTAAAAGCTTTTTAAGGTTTTATTGTATCTTTCATCATTTTGACTAATCTAAATAATTACATAAACATAACACTGACATCAAAAGAAAGCCACTTGCAAAATATTTGAACTAAAAATCAAACTTATCAAAATAAGTGAACTAAAAAGCATGCTTGTTGCTTGTGATGAAAAGTTTGGACTTATTCCTTACAAACTTGTGATTAAAAAATATAAATAATGCATCACTTTAGTGGATAAGGTGCTCTAACTGCAAATCAGACTAAAGTGATCAAGCTCAAAAATAATTGATGAAAAAAGAGAGACACACCAAAATAGCTCAGCGCTGAAGTCATCACTGTTGAGAGGACTGTGGTTGTCACTATAAATCAAAAATGTTGATGTGAATGTGCAACATAGACGTTCTTGCACTGCTTGCAAGCATGAGCATCTAATAAATGCAGATAAACATGGTGTTCAAGCTGTCTGGCATCTGACGTCAGTCAGTTCATTGCATCCCCATCAAAACTAGCACTTTCTTTTATTTCCCTCTCTTACTTTCCTTCTGTCTTTTGTTTAGTCCAATTTTGTCCATTACGTGTTTTTGGTAACAAGGTGCTGTTGTGTACCCCTGGGCTTTGAGCCACATAAAAGCTCAAAGAGAATAGTTAGGGATATCTGTCTCTTCTCTGTTGTGACTGGGAAGCGGAGAGTGTCAACTTAAGATAATCAGAGGGTAGAAAAGCAGTTCAAAGGAAGCAGAAATGATAGTAGATTATCTTGAGGATTTGATGCTGATATGGTCTCCAATCTGTTGTACCTGATGCTGTGTACCTTGTTCAGCGTGCACACAGAAGGGGATAGATGATGTCATCTATCTGCTAATGCCAGGTTTTGTATTTCTTCAAAAGCCTGTGTGTGACGACCCATGTTAACCAGCATGATGTGAATGTTCCAAGCTGATTTGCTAACAGTTGATCAGTGATGTAGCAAAGTACTTTGAGATTAAGTTCTATTTCAAGTTCTGGTCATCAAATAATCCAAAGAGTTATTTTAATTGCAATATTTCTTTTTTACTGGGTTTTTTTTTCTTCCCCAAAACATTTAAGTGTCTTAAACCGACCCCAAACTTTTGAGCAGCATCATTTGACTATCTTCACACATATTCTGCAGAACATATTCTATAATTATTTTGACTGTTCAAGCTTGTCAGTAAGAGTTCAAAAGTTTATGGAAAAACAAGTCAGATGTGAAAAATACAACAACACTTAAATCCTGAATCGACCTCAGATTTGAAAAGGATCTTTGATCTGCTGTGATCATGCATGAAGGCCTGTGTGCTCAAGTTTTCCAGACATGGAAAAAGTGAGCATCTGAGATCACTGACAGTTCCTCAGAGCAACAGTTCGTTTTTGTCAAAAAGCTTTGTGTTTTCTGGCTGATTGTGGGGCAGCTATAATTAATTCATTGTTTGACATAGATCCTGGTTTGTGCATGTCTGTGAAGATAGAAAGGGCTTGCTGGGTGAAAGTCTAATTATAGCGGAGGTGGACCAAACCAAGAAAATGAACTGTGACATCATCCCAGCTGCAAGGATCAAGAATCATGGGGGATGTGAATGTATTTAGTCATGTATTTAGGCTGTAAAAAGTGCATTCATTCCTTTGAAATCTTGAAGGTTGGTAGGAACTGTGCATTCGTTCAGGGTGACGTTTTTTCTATAAAAGCATTGACTTTTAATTTGCGCCGTTCTGTACACGTTAAAGAGGAGAGGGATTTACAAAACCAGGTCAGCCTCTTAAGAAGGGCCACCACACAGATTCTGCTGGGTAAACATTTGTCAGAACAAGGCTGAAGTGTTCTCCTGTCTCCAATGATGATGGATGTGCTTGCGTTGACCTCAGGTGACCCTTTCACCCCAAGGCCTCAGATTACTCATCTTTTCCACTCTGAAATAACTGACAACACCACTATGAAAAAAGGGTCATTGTCAGTAGCAGCAAGAAGTTGACTGTGAAATTTATCTTTTTGTTAAATTGTGTACCTTTTTGTACCTATTTGATCATATTGGCCCTTCATATTGGTTAGCCCAACACAGATGCATTATATAATAAATCTATAATAAATATTTTTTTAAATTGAAAACAAAGAAAAAGAAAAAGTTCAATAAATTCTATAATAATAATAAAAATCAATGAACTATTTCAATAATTCTTGAATTATATCATATTGTAATATATGTGAAATTGGACTCTCAAAGTAAATACATTTATTTAATTTAATTTTTTTGCCCAAATTAAGACATTATTCCCTTTGATAATATAATTTATTCTAGTCTTTATGTTTTCAGAAAGCTGTGTCATGTCACATGTGACACAAAAATGCACACAGAAACATTTGATACAGGGAATTTATTTGTATTTATTTATAAATCTGATACAGATTTATTCATTGCAAGTTTATGTTTTGTTTTTGATTTCAGTGTTTTTTGTGATGTAACTTAGTAATTTATTTATAATTTTTTTTACTTCAGTGATTAATTGGAGATATACATATATGAAGAGTTCCGATGCAAAAGCCTCTAAAAATGTGAATGCTCTTTAAATATAATTATATGTCTATCAAGTACTTTCAAATGTACTAACATTAGCAATACTTACCCATACAAAGTAGCGAGAAAGAAATGCTAAATTTAAAGAAAAACATCCGATGTTCAAAACATTTGAAAATCTTTTGCATCTGAACTCTTCATATATATATATAAAATCATTAAAAATCAATCGATTCAAAAAAAGAAACTAATTAATCGCATATTTTTCTGAAATTAATCGCGATTAATTCCAACTTACAGTAACGTTTTTAAATATACTTTTATATCGCAATAATTTCACATTCAAACATTTGATTAATGTACAAACAACAAAAGGACAGTTTTTTAATATTTGTATGATAGCATCTTTTTTTTGTGACTGAAGGCCAGCATTACTCTGACGTCTCTGGAATTGTTTTTTCCCCTATAGCTATTTAACATTACAAAGCTATCACCTAAAACCCTTCAACCAAACAAGTTTCACATAAAACCATTATAATACCAATACTGATTTCTTTATAAAATTGTCCCCCCTCCCAAAAAACGTTTTAACCATTGACTATTGTCTTCAACATTACAGTACACTGTAATCGAGAGTTATCAATTTTAACATTTAGACTTAAAAAAAAACCGTTTAATTTAAGTGAACTTAAAACAACTTTCACATAACCCATTATAATAAATGTCATATTTACTTGTGCACTTCAGCGAATTGAAGTAATCAGACACATTCTAAATTAAATAAAGACGAATCCATAAAGCTA
Source organism: Enteromius paludinosus (assembly GCA_032361165.1). Lineage (NCBI taxonomy): Eukaryota > Metazoa > Chordata > Actinopteri > Cypriniformes > Cyprinidae > Enteromius > Enteromius paludinosus. The sequence continues at coordinate 11,065,349 of JAUMHQ010000061.1, read as the reverse complement.
TCCCCTTTTTTTGTCCTATGATTAATAGACATCACAGCAGCTGGTTATTATAGGTTATTTTAGCTGTTATTTCTGTAAGAGCTGCCGCTGCTGAATGTGACGAAGTTCTGACACAAATCTTATTTACTCTCAACTCTTTTTACCTTTTCCGACCCACATCAGGTCAGGCGTGTTAGATGAGTGAGAAAGCGCTGAGCTGCTCCAGAGCATTTCAAAGACATGTTCTCATATAAAATATATTACATATGGCTCATATAAAATATATTACATTCTTGCAGTTTTAAGGCAGCTTTAATCGTCGTTTTGGAAACTTCATGACTTAACTGACCACAACATTGCATGCACGCGCTTTGAAATGAAAGGATACAGCTTACAGCGTGCTCTGGTACCTTTGTGCATGTATTTGAAGAGTGCATGCTGCAAGAACAGTACCGTTTGCCTGGCGCTGAAGTGAGGTTGGAACCTAGCCACGCCCCTGCGTTAATTGCGTTAAATATTTTTAACGCATTAATCTGAAAGAATGAATCATATGCGTTAATGCGCTAATTTTAACACCACTAATATATATATATATCAACCATATCCAAGGTTCCATTTTGGAAGTGTCTTAAGAAGTAAGTACTCTGTCTGTTTTTTTTAAGGCGGATGAGTAAACAGATCAGATGCAGAAATTTGTGTCAAAATGCCGAAGCTAATAATTGCATGGAGTATTATTAATTATTAAGTTGTCTTTTCTTAAACAGGATTGCATTAATGGCACAAAACTGAGATTATGTGCAGTTAAATATTGATAGATGTGATTGACAGCACTAATTTTAAGTGGATGGAAATTGCACAAATTCGCCACGCAATGCATACTTGGTTCTCTCATCCGCAGTAAGCTTCCAATTTACGTTTAAACGACCATGCAGTAAAAAATGAGATTTTAGTAGTTTATTTTGGATCAGTTTTGACTGGTATTTCTGTGCATGCAGCTAAATGTCTCCATGGCTGCTTCTTTTATTAGTCCTGGCTTCATTCTGAGCTGACTCAGAGCTTTCTGCCTCACCTGTGAGTAATATTTGAACACAGACCTTCCTTGACACGGACACGTTCACGCATGTAACAGTAGCCCTACCCCAAGTCATTTTCCATAGTCTCACAGGGGGCTGGAGCACATGTGCTTTGCCTGAAAAATGAGATCAGGCTATCGATTCCACACCTGGCCATCTGACATCGAGTGTATAGAAAAGCGAGCTGGTTTGTGTGCTTGCTAGTGTAGCGTTGTGTGTTTGTAAAAAACTCTTTTCTTGGACTAGGATGACTTTTTTTTTTTTTAGGTTGTCCATAAAGGTAAAAACTTGTGTTGACTCTGTAATGGCAGTTGAAGACAAATTGCTGTTTTTAAATTCGTCTACAATCTCTAAAAATGCATCTCAAGTTTTGAGCTTAAGTTTTTTTGCTTGTTCCAGTTCCCCATACAAAGTCTCTCTTTCAACATCATTAATTTCCTTCACAAAGTAAGCTGGAGTTTTCCTTATTTCCTAAGTTTTATTTTCCTGCTGTGCCTAACATGTTTTATTCCTTGAGCCACATGTGGCTGGTGCGATTTACAGTTATTTTAGCAGGCTACCCCACAGACTTCACTCCACAAAAACACAGGCTCTTGGTGAAAAAAAAAAAATAACATGAGTGATATGAATTTTAATCTTTCTTACATCCACTCTCCACAGTTTGATAGTCGGCCGTTAAATTGTCTACCTCATAATGTCTTTGTGATTGCCTCGGGGAGTCAGAAAGTTGTCAAGTGAACATTATTGTGAAATTGTCATCACGTCTCAAGTGTCCTTAAGTCTCATAAATTTGCAGTTGAGAGGAATAGCAGACTCTCGATTTCATTCAGAAGTCAAAGAAGTCCCAGAACTTTCCACATTTCGACATTTGACATCCATTTTAGGGGCCATCAGTTAAACTTACATTAAGGATCCTGAGCTGAAATGTGCCTTAAATGCAGATTATCCCTATTTTACTTTAGTTTTTCTTTTCTTTTTTTTTTGTGTGTCTTCACTTCGCAGCTATCAGTTGTATACATAAATGGCACACTCTTGTCACATCAGCTTTAAAACTTTAACATTCACTGCCTTTTATGTATACTTCATGTTATAATCATAACTTAAAGCTTCCATATGGATTTTGATCTTTTTACAAGACAGTCCTCTATACATCACAAGGAAGGAATCTGTGGTAGGAGAGTATAGTGAAGCTTTTAACAGATGCCTTACATTAAAGTCCCCAGTGACACACGCTGAGCCCATTGAGCTCAAATATAAGAGAGCAAAACCACTCCTGAGATAATGCAGGATAAACAGAGAGGGATTCAAAGGCGAAGGCAGATGTTTCCAGTAATTATCTGACTAAGAATATTTCCTCAGGCATTTTCTCAAAGACATTATTTTACAATAAACTAACTCAACGTATGGAAAAATTCCATCTGCTAGGAATTGTCATTCAGGGCTGTCGCTCAACCAAAACGTTGTGCGTGTGGTTAAAAATCATCTTGTTTCACTGTTGAGGAAGTTCGAAGGTGCGAGATAAACCTCATTCATTTTAAGCCGTTGATACACTGCCAGAGCACTTTAGATAGTTTCCCTTTCCTGTAAAAATAACTTTCAGCTGCCAATAACAACCAGATCAGATTTATTTTATAGGAGGAATGGAAGCATCAACCATGAAAGTATATCTGAAGATTTTTTCCTTTTTGTGATTGAATAGTTTCCTTTTGTGGAAAATTTTGAAAGCACGCACTTTGAATGTGCTTGATCCATTAACAGAAATTTGCTGCAAACCGGACAAAACCAGAGAATGTGAAGTTGAGAACTATTTAAGTGGTTCTGGATTTTGCCTGCTTAAGAGCCCAATTGATTTATGTTATTGTCTGACTGTTAATTTTAATACTGCATTAGTAGCCTGATTTAAAGTGTAGCAATCTTAAAGGAATAGTTCACCCAAAAATGAAAATTTGCTGAAAATGTGTTCATCCAAGATGAGTTAGTTTGTTAATCAGACAATATTTTAAGAAATGTAGCATTAGATCATTTGCTTACCAAAAGAGGATCTGCAGTGAATGGGTGCCGTCAGAATGAGAATCTAAACAGCTCATAAAATAAATGATACATCACAGTAATCAACAAATAATCCACATGACTCGAGTCCATCAGTTAACATCTTGTGAAACAAAAAGCAGTGTGTTTGTAAAAAAATCCATAATTGAGATATTTGTTACTTTAAACCAAAACTGACTTTGATATGAGATGATATTATGGAGTATTCATGGCGACGGTTTACAGGTAAAATGCCTTAGTGATGGATTTGCATTACTACAAGCAAACAGCTCTTTAATTCATAGGACATTAATTGATGTACTGGAGTTATGTGGATTATTATCATCAGCTGTTCTTCATTTTGACTTCATTATCTTCATTCTGATGGCACCCATTCATGGCACAGGATCCGTTAGTGAGAAAGTGATTTAACATTTCTTTAAATATTTTCTGATGAACAAACTAACTCATCTTGGATGGCCTGAATACATTTTCAGTTGTGTTCTCCATACACGATACCTTTAGATAAACCAAATCAAAAAATATTCTACTACGTTTTCAAAAATTGACTGTCTGGCACACACACACACACACACACACACACACACACACAAAAGTGTGGTTTTGTACCCCATTAACTTTCATTCACATCGGAAGCAATCTTTTGTGATGAGCTCATACAAGTTTGGAAAATAAATGTACATTTATGCTACCTGGTCCTTAAAGTTGAAGTGTCTATAAAAGTTGTGAGTGACATGGCTGGTCTCGATGAAGTAAATCACGACTAGCTTTTCTCCTTACAGCTGAGAACAAGGTATGCTCTGTTAATGCCTGTTTGGGTTCAGGTCTGCTAGTTTAATGCTCACTGCTGCCGGGAAAGGAGCAAGAGTGATGTGGCAGCACTGCATGCGACGTTATGCTTAACGTCATGCCTAAGATATTGCCTTGTTTGCTTGTGTTAACTGAAGGGGGAGGTAAGTTTTAGTCAGTGACCCTCTATAGGCTAGAGTGTGGACGCCAACTATCAGCACCGCTGGATATTTAGAGGAGCTCAGGGAAAAGTGCTGAGTGTTTTAGACTTTATATATATACATATATATATATATATATATATATATATATATATATATTGTTTTGTTTTTTTAATTCCTATTAAAATGGGAGGTATAGTTGTTACATTTTGATTTCATGAGGTCTTTTTTTTTCATCTGAACAAAAAAATTAATGATGCTTAATCATAAACAAAATAACCTCCATATTGCCAGTCAGGTCCATGCCAGTCATCAGCAAAGCACTTTTCTGTTAAACTGAGCTTTATTCTGTCATGCTCACGCTCAAAACAGAAGATCCTGTGAAATATGAGCAACATGTGTGCAATGAGAACCAGCATGGTACATGTCATTTTCCTGCTGAGTGGATGACTTATTTTACTTTATATGACTTTCTTGACATTTTTTTCCCTTTTTGATGACAGCAAGGCAGTATCAAGGCAGTAAGGGTGCGAGTGTCTTGTCCCAACACAGACGGACCACACATTTCAACACATTATGGGACCACGTCAGTTACTTTAAAATGACTTCTGTGAATGAATTTCAATTTAAAACAATTGGTTGCAGATGTTTGGTGGGGTATCTTTAGTTTTAAGCAACTGATGTTTAGTGTTCAGTGGTTGTGAGTAAACGTGCTACATGGGGGTTTTCATTTGTCCTCTGTTGTCCTTTTGTTCTTAGATGATGCAGCTTGAATATGTCAGCTAAAGCTTTGCCTGTTTTTCTGATTTCCAGCCAGGCCAAAGATCAGTGTGAGATAATTTCCTGTCTGCAGGAGAAGTCCATGGGAAAGTGATACAGATTCACAATCCTCTGGAACAAACACAGAAATCCAAATCCAAAAACACATCCCATTCAAGCCCACAAAGATCAGCAATTATAAATTGGCTTTCTTATAACTTCTGTCGGAGCTGTTGTTTGAAGGAAAGTAAATGATAAAAAAAAAAAAAAAAAAAATTGGAGTTAACTGTTCAAAAGTTTGGGGCGTGTGTATTGAATATATATACTATATATATATATATATATATGTATGTATTTTTCCCCCTGAAATAAATCTATGCTCACCTAGACTGCATTAAAAGGAAACTGTTTAACTGTGAAATATTGCAACAATTTAGTCACAGGGTTTTTTTTTATTATTATGTTAATATTTTTTCAAAAATATATTGCTCAGAACAAATTTGCTTATGTTTACAACAATTATTATTGTTGAAAACAGTTTTGCTAGAAATATAAAATATTAAGAAAAAGTGAAAAAAAAAGAAAATCTTACTGACCCCAAACATTGGTAGTGAATCGTTTTAATAAAATACTCATAAAAATACGTACTTATGTGCACTTTTTGTGCAACACAGTTTTTACGTTACACTGGGTTCAAACTGGAGCTCCTCAGCTCTCAAGTACATCTCTGTACTGAAGTACCGAACAAACCTACCGTCTATGAAAACCCATCGAAATGAAGCTGGATATGTTTGATGCTAACTTTTAAAAGCATCAGTTTTCAAATCTCCCAACATATTAATATTGTTTTGAACTCATAAAGTGGTGTGTCAGTGTTTAACTGCCTCTAGTGTTCATTTCTTTTGGAAACTGCAGTGATATGTACCTATTGGTACGTATTTCATGTAATGTCAAGTTTATGCCAAGAGGCCAGGTAGGAAAAACGTCATCATCCTTGGTGTCTTAAAGGTGCTCAATGTGATGCTGTTTGACGTAATTTCCGCTGACGTTTCACGTAAATACAAAACAAAACAAAACAAAACAGAGCAAGCTCCCCCCAGTGTTTCTGTAACTGCCGTGAACGTGCAAAGCGCATTGATACGAAAGGTGGTGCTAACCCATGAGCGACAGAGCTAACGTCAAGCTAACATGTCTAAATAAAAACAAAAAAGAAACAAAAAACTTGCCACTGTGCATCGGTATGGAAGTTATTTTGACGGCGGAGTTCTCTCCACAGTTTAAACGAATCTCCAATGTAAATCGGGGTCTTGTTTCGTTTCTTCTCAATTTCTCTTCTTCTCGCCTTATATTCCTCTGAGCGTCTTTTCTTGGGTCGTGCCTCAGCCATTTTCCAAAAATAATACACAGTATTCCGCTTACCCACTCTCAGATTCACGCTGTGCAATCAACACTGTCTATTATGTGCACGCGTATTAAACCCCACCTCTTCTTGCCGATTGGTTGGCCGTAGTTTGTTACTGTTTTGGTGCACATCCTGTGCCCCTATTCTGTGTTTTGGTACTGCAGCCTCTGTGTTGTCTTTTGAGACCGGGATTTTTCCCAATGTATTCATAGGGCAGGCAGCAAGACGATCAAGTGGTTATGCATACGGTTTGAGATAAAAATGAAATCGAGCTAAAATCCTGCAACATCGCATAGAGCTCCTTTAATTTTAATTCTCATATTTAAAGATACAGTAAACCTTTTCACCATCTTTGATATACAAACCTTATAATGTTAAACCGTAAAGCACTATTACCTTTCTAAAGCTTTATTTATGTTCCTTAATATGAATTCAGTGCACATTACAAATCATTAACTCGTTAAATGTTTTGTGGAATGACTAATGTTTACTCAACAAGTAGAAAGTAGTTTATGAACTCATCATCTTTATATCAAGGGTATGCCTCAAATTATTATTGAGCTATAGTATGTGTTCAGATACGCACCATTAGCTCTTTTGTACTGATGTTTGGGTGACATTGCTCAAGACCTTTGTGTTGATGAGAGCGGGGTGAAGGGGTGGGGGCGAGGTGATCGGAGCTAGGTGCTCAGTATTCCAAAACTACACTTGAAAGAGAGCCCTTGTTTGTTTTGGACCGCCCTAGCCTCGCATACACAGAAAGGGACTGTTCTCTATCTTTAGGGCTCTTGGCTGAAGATTCAATCTTAGGGCAAAATATCCTTTCACCTTCTGTTCTCTCTCTCCTTCTCTTCTGTTTCCACGCCCTCTTTTTCCATGATTCCCATCTTTATGCAGAGCGGGGTGATCGGGGCATTAATAGATAGATGAGACCTTTTGTTAAGAGTACTTTGTTTTCAAGAGCAGCTACTTGAGTCTCCTGGAGCGCAGTCTTTGTTTTCTTTGAATTAATTTGTTTTGGCTTTTTATCTTTGATCCAAATGAGCTTAGAGAAAATTAAACCCACTGATCTGGCATTATAGAGGTATGAATAGCCAAAACACAGTCGCTTGGTGTGTGTTTGAATGCAGGAGAATAATGTAATAGTTCTAAAACATATGTGAATATTATTAAGACTTGTTATTTTTATTATTAAGAGTTACTGTTTCGACTTATTTCAAAATTCCTCTCTGTAATTGTTTCATTTAAACATATTTATCATTTTGATATCCATTGCAAAAACGGCACTTAAAATGACAAATGTGAAGGGCTCCTGTTTTGAATGAGAAAACCAGAGAGGTGTTTTTAACCACAGAGGCGAATGGAAAAAGGAAGCGATTCATGACCCTGTGACCTCTAACTCTTATTTTTATTTCCATGTTAAACTTTTGAGGTTTTGTGCCTTTGGGTGGCTTTCCAAAAGTTCCTTATTTTTCTGAAAGCGTAGGCTCTCTAGGTGTAAACTGCTCCCTTTGTCACCAACCTTGTACGTTTTATGAGAGTTATGAATCAGTTCTTGTCATTAATTCTTCCATCGGGGGATACAAATGTGGAATTCTTTTACAGAAGAGAGTAATCCAGAGGTATTTCCACTCACTGGCAGAGTATGAGCTGTGAGCTGTGATTTTTAGTAATAAATTTGCAAACCAATCATGGTCTGTGCAATGCCAATGTTTTTATTTGACAGCATACAAACATATTTATACATATTTATTTTAATTTAAAAAAAAATTCTGAACTAACCACAGTAATGTATTTGTTTTGTTTGATTTATGTTCAATTCTTTTAAGGGTTGTAAATATTTCTCCCTTCTCCTCTGCCCAAAATGTGTTCTTGACATATTCTAGCTGTAGATTTTTTTTACTTTAGGTCTCAAAGTTACTTTTTATGGACTGCAGATACGTTGTTATAGCGTGTTTTCAATTTCAAGAGTTTAAACACTCATAAATAATCAGAAGTCCTGAAGATGTATCAATCACTTTTTTATTAGTTGTTAGAAAAGTTTTTCATATATATTTTTTTATTAATATTAATACGTATTTTTATAAGTATACTCTTAATTTAATACTCATACGTTTTCATGCCAGTTTATGCCTATATTTATCCATATTTCTTCATAGGTTTTTAACATAAAATTAGATCAATGGAATTTATGACTGATCAAATGCATGTTTTATAAATGTTCCTGGTTTTGTTTTTGTGTGTGTGTGTGTGTGTATGTGCTGATTTTGGAAGTGAGGTAACTTTCACGTCCCTTAAGACAACTCTCCGTTCTCTCTTTCCACTCCTTCCAATTACTGATACTAGATAAACAATAGCTTAGTATTACAACCCTGAGCCCTACGGAAAAATCCAGGAGTTGGAAACCTCAGAGAGCCGGTGGTGTGGTGAGACGAGGTTCCAAGCAAAGCACATACAGTATCCCATGTCTCAGTGTGAGGGACTCACCATTTGTTATTATTTCCCATGTTCAGCAAGCACGGTAATACCTTGCGGATTAAAAGAAGGGCCTCAATCAACCACAGCTTGCTTCTGCTGCCGGGGAGGGGGTCACCAAATAATACGGCTTTTTCCATTTTCCACTGCACATGAAATATTTTTTTAATTACTTGACTTTAGTGCTTATTCAAACACAATATGACTTTCTTTTATGCTACAGAGAGAGAAAAAGAAGTTGCAAGCATTTTTGGCCACACAGTGAAAGTCCATGGGGTCCAAAACAGCAGGGTTGACAGGGCCTTAATTTTGCTATAAAATATGTATATACAGTAATATAAGTCTTGTACACTCCCTTCCAACACTATATATTTTATACGTAACTGCTGAGGAAACCATAGAGGCTTAAAGTCTTACATTTGTTACACTACATTTAGCTACGTAATTCCTTACTTGGATAATTACAGTTACTTTCATCACAGAGGCAGTAATCTTATCAGGATATCTCACAGCTCTAAGTACCTCATTCATCATGTTTGATATATGTATCAGACAGACATGTTTTGTCTGTTTTATTTAATACAAACGGATGAAAGTTCACCTCATGCTTGTGATGCTGATGAGTAAAGCAAAAGCTCATGACATTAATCAGAAGAGGGTTAGGAGGTATTCTCTTCAGCGGCTTTGACACCCACCGCTGTGCTACACACAAATGTCTGTAATGAGCCACCTCAGAGACAAGGATCTGAGAGCACTTGGAAGGGATGGAAAATACACCCCAGCCCTGCACTGTGGTCCCTGCAGAAACTCATGAGCTCATCGTTTGGCTAGACATCTGCAGCCTCTTTGAACAGTAGCCTGACCACATCCTCAGGGCTCCACCATTCTTTCGCTCCCTGTAGATCCGTGCCGCTATCACTTTACCTCACTTTTTTATTGAATGAATGAAGTATGAAGTGGTGTTGCACAGTTATTGATGAACTTTTCTGATTGCTTACAAACAGGTTTCCTAATGACTCCGCCCACTCTTGCCATTGGTCAGACTTCCAGATGGCCAAACCCCTAAATGCACATGATTGGTTGAGCCACTGTTGCTATGTCAGCATGATTGGTATTCTTAAACAAACAAAGTAATGTTTTGATAGCGCCACAGTGTTTACACTTTTCTGGGGAATCAAATGAATGGCTTTCTTAGAGTTGTCTCTGTATGTTAAGCTAGGATGCAACACAGTATTTTATACCTTATTTATATTATCGCATCATTATGGATCCTCATCCAGTAAGTTACCTGACATCTACACTGGTTGTAGACAATGTGGTGTTTTTAGTTCACTGTAGTGTTTGCTGTTTCAAACAATGTCCTTATTGTTAAAGGGGCAAAAGTTTGGGTTAGATACTGTAAGATGCTTTTTTTTCAATTCCTTTGAAAGAAGTCTCTTACACTCATCAAGGTTGATTTTATGATCGAAAATACAGTAAAAACAGAAATATTTTATAAAATTATTATAATGTATTAATTAATTACAATTTTTTTTGGTGTGTGTGTGTGTGTGTATATATATAGTGTATATATGCAATTTTATATTCAGTGTTACATGATCCTTCAGAAATCATTGTAATATGTTAATTTGATGCTCAAGAAACAATAATTATATATATATATATATATATATATATATGTATATATAATATTGTCTACACTGATAAAATATGTCTAATTAATATATTTGTGGAAACTAAAAAAATCAATATTTTTTTCAATGTCCTTTGATGATAAGAAGAAAGTTTATTTATCACAGAAAGATTTTTTTTTTATCACAGATTTTTGAATGTCATGTAAATGTGTCATTAGATAGGTTGAAGGAGAACCTCATTCATTGTTTTTTAATATTGTTGGAACAGTCTGTTAGTTTTTGATTAATTCTAAATCCAGCCAAACATGAAGCTGTCTTAACTCAGAATAAAAAGAGATTGTTTACCCATAAAGGAATTTCTTTCATCATTTACTTTCATGTCGTTCCAAATCTGAATAAGTCTCTTTCTTATGTTAAGCATAAAAGAAGATATTTTGGAGTTGAAGGCCCCCGTTGACTTACATAATATTTATTTCACTGGAAGTTAGAGGAATTCTTCAAAATATCTTGTGTTCAACGTACAGGAAGAAGAAACTTATACAGATTTGGAACAACATGAGGTAGTAAATGATGACAAAACATTCATTTTTGGGCAAACTATTTCTTTAAGGCTGTCAAACTCAATATTTTGAGTTTGTTTAAAAAGACAGATTAAATTTGATTTAGCTGTATTTCATCCTAGTGAACAAAAGTGACAATCTCGAAAAAATTCATCCTAAGTGTCACGCCCCCAGGCGCTCCATGTGACTTTTGTGTATGTTTTCATTTCTGGTCCATGTGCTTCATGTCTTGTCTCCCCCCGCTGTCAGTGTCCTTTTGGTTTCTCCCTCATTTAGTTTAGTCTGATCACCTGTTTTGTACACCTGCCAGCACTTTAGCTCATTAGTTCATTGTCCTTATATACCCATGTTTCCCAGTTCATTTCATGTCTTGTTAATGTTATTGTGATGTGCGTCTCGTGTGAGCCCATGCTCTCAGTTTCCTGGATCTCTTGGTTTTGTTCTATTAAAAGAACTTTATTTGAATCTCCGTGTCTCCGTGATCTCTCGCCTGTTCCGCCTCAGCGGGACCGCGCTTCATAACATACACCTGACAGTAAAGCAGTGATATTGAGCTAGGATGTTGTAAATTTGTAAAGTCAAGTCATATTTATTTAACAATAAAGATTGTGGCAAAACAGCTTTAAAGAGGAAAATACTGTGTAATAATGCAAAAGGACAACAGAAAGTAAAGTAAATTAACTGTTTAAATTAACTGTTAACTCAAATGATTATTTATGTTCAACAAAAAGAATTTCAAACAATAACACTGGAATTTTTATGCAAGACACTGACTGGCTATTTATATTTCATCAAGCTCTAAATGAATAAACACTTAATTAATATAAGTAAGAAGTAAGAAGTAATATAAAAAAATAATTAAAATGCTTAAAAAGTTCAACGATTGATATCATGAATATTGTTGATAAAAATAATAATAATAATAATAAAAAAACTATAAATACCTCTTTGAAAGTGATTTATTGTCTCTATTTTTTTTATATAAGGTAAAACAACTTTTTATGTACAACACAAAACTGTACAACACAAAATTCTGAGTCAATCTGGATCAAGCGATTTTATCACACAAGCAGTAGATGCACGTGGTTATTTGGTTAAACTGACAAATGCAAGAAAAAATCAACCTTTTTTTCTGAAGTGTGCTGCCTTAAAAGAAATAAAAGACTATTAAAGCAAAATATATTGCACAATTAAATTGTTTTCCTGAAAGTAAAACAATAATCTAAAATATGCTGTATGCTGATAGAAAGTGTCAAAAAATGAGAGAAAGAGAGAGAGGTGGCAGATAACACAAGGTAAGAGAGCAGGATACCCTGACAGATAAAAGTAGCCAAGGGGAGAGATTTTGATACCCTTCCTAACCTGGACACCAGAGCAGATAAATGAACAGCAGCCTTACACTCTGAGATAACAGCAGGGAGGGCGAAGGCTGCAGACACTCTGACAGAAACACCACAGCTGCATATGTATCATCCAAAAGAGTTTACACAGGTTGCCGGAACCAGACAGATGCTTCTGACTCTCTCTTTCTCAAAAAAAAAAAAAAAAAGTACTAGGCTGTTTATTTGTTCCAGTGATTTTAGAATATTATTGGGCCTCTATGACTATGAAAAAAACACACACCACCGAAGGCTTGCCAAACAGTCCTAATGTTCATAAACGTAATTATACACCGCAGCTATAGAGGGCTGAGGTCACTAGCGCACTGTCATTAGCCTGTATTTCAGTTTAACAGCCACCTAAACACAACAATTAGCATAATCAAACAAAACCTGTAATCATCCGTGAGTGCAATTAACAAGGAAGCAGCAGATAAACTTGTAGTCCCTTATCTGTCCAACAAAGGCATCATTACTCAGGATTTCTCCTTTAAAAGGGGATAAATAATCAGAGATTTTCATCAAATGTGTAAGGTGTACCAATGTTATGCTCATGTTTTGTATTTGTCAGTATTTCCATCTTCTGACCCTTTCTGCTTCTTCAGCTGTGCAAGTATTGTTTCTCCTGTCATATAGTCACTATAGTTCATTGTCTAATTTTTACTGTTTGCATCACCAAACATGGTACATGTCAAAATACGTTGTTAAATCCCTTTTTACTGATAGAGTACAGTCTACAGTCTCATATGAGAGTGCCATTCAGATGTCTCTTCACAAAAACACATAATATCAAGTATGAAACCTTTTGAATTAGCACCAAATGAATTCTTAAACATGGAAATCACTCTTTTCTCACAAAAACACAATGCTAGGCTTGTTTTCTGCTCACAGTGAGATTCTGACTCAGTGAGAGGGATTGCAAACAAATGGCAGACAGATTGCCAGCAAGGTCACGGCTGGAGATATTAAAGCCTCACAGTATTAGGACAACAAAGACGGAAAGCATAATGCCGATAGAAAATAATAGGAGCAGGTATCATAGAGAGCAGCCAATATTTAAGTAAATGGGCTTAAAAACAAAAAACAAAAAAACAATTGGTATGCTTAGACTCTCACCTGTCTCTCACACACACGCAGGCACACAAACCATGCAATGTTCTTTTTTTATGATTGAACACCCTGAGGAAGTTGACGAAATATAAACATTGCACATGAAACAGAATAGAAATGTGGAGCAATGAGGAGCATGAACACATGGGTATTAAAAAGGCCCCATTTGCTAACCTGGGTGATCTGGTTTTTGGCAGGGTGTTCGGAGCTGATGTGTGGGATGAGTCAGGATGCTTTAGTATTGGCACTGTCAATGAGATGTTGTGGCATCTGTTTCTGACTATCAAATTTGATTTGAGCACTGCTATTACTCTTGTGGTAGGATCACCTTAGATGCATGCAGAGCTGTGTAGATTACTTAAAAATTGTAATCCGTTACAAATTACATGACAGACATTTTAGTTAGTAACATAATGAATTAAATATTTTAAGTAATGGACTCTTTTGGATTACTTTTGGTTTTATTTTTCACATTGGTATAAGTAGGAGAATCTTGTGTTAATAAAAAGAGTAAGAAAGTGTATTCTATGTGTTGTTATTAATAACATGAATTGCATTAAACATTAAATTACATCAACTAGGTTTGATGTAACTGCAGGGGTTTATGACTTCAACGAAAAGCTAGTAATTCATTGAATCATAAATATGTTAAATTAAAATAAATCATTTTAAAATGAATATTTTGTTTGTTTACCTGCATGTCATGTGACCATTAACCAACGTCAGTGAACAATGAGCATGCAATTGTGATACTTAATTATTAAAACCTTTATTCTAAAATTATTGTGGGGTTTATTAAACTAAATAACTGACTGATAATTTAAATAAACAATAATGTGTTTTAAGCAATATTAAATTCAGTTATCCTGAGTGAAGTCTGACTACAAATGTTTTAAAATGTAATTTAACCTATGTAAGTGTATGTACATGCTTTATTTTTGGAGTCTGATTAAGTAATACAGACTCCATGTAATCCGTTTTGGATGCATGTTAAATCCAGGTGTAATTAGGGCTTGAGAGACCACAATATTTAGGCTGAGGACAAATATTTAACCGACAAGGCTCACTCACTCTTTGCTCCTGGGTAGCAACGAAGGTCTGAAAGCCTGGGGCGACTCCAAAACCCAGCTCATGTACAAAAGGAGGCTCCGCCTGACTGTGAACCTGAACCCTCACTCCTGCCTCAAATGCTGTCTCTTCTAAAGCAGAGAAGGAAAGAGAGAGAAAAAACAAATAAAAAGATTAGTTTTGAGTCAACAGAGTACAATGGAGGAGTAGCCTTGAATTAAAACTTTAATGCTTAAATTCAAGAAAAAAAGAAAGAAAAGATAAATAAAAAGACCACCTGCTGATTCAGGTGGTGACTAGCTTTAGTTCTATTTCCACCAATTTAAATGCACACACAAAACACAACTTGTTTTAATGCTGAAAACAAAAGAACTGAGTTACCAAGTTGAGGAACTTCGAGCACTTCCCATGCAGCATTATTCGACTGCCACTGAACTGCTCAATTATTGTTAATTATTTTACCAATGTGACAAAATAAATACAAATAAATCGTGGTCTTAATGCATTTGATGTTTTTAAAGTAGTCTCTTATGCCCTCCAGGTCTGTATCCATTTGAGTAAACACAGTAAAACCTATATAATTGTCACGATTCGTGTGGCAAAGAAAGCAGGCAAATTCAAGGTTCTCATAATAATAATCTTTTGAATTATCCAAGAGGTAGTGAACCAGACAGGCAGGGTAAACACATGAACTAAACATTACTGAGAAAGAGACTAACTTAAATAGCGCAGACAATGACACTAATAAACATGACACACCTGAACACGATAGACAACTAACAGAAACTGTGTCACACAAAGCACATGGGAAAACAATAACAACCACAGTGCAGGGACATTTCAATAATGTTGTGAAATATTATTACAGTGCATTTCAAAATAATAGTTTCAAATTTAAATATATTATAAAATTTAATTATTATTCTTGTAATTAAGCTGAATTTTCCTCATCATTACATATGATCCTTCAGAATCTTTCCTTCAGAAGATGATGATTTGCTGCTAAAAATCATACAGTTGTGGTGCTTAATATGTTTGTGGAAACGTCTAGGTAACGAACGTAACCCACGTTCCCTGAAGGAGGGAACGGAGACGTTACATATGGGATCTCGCATGAGAGACCGTCCGTCTTCCGAGTCTTGAAAAAAGGGCAATGAATATTGGCGTGCAATAATCACAGCCAGGTGCATCTCATCACTGCTTGAGTATAAGAGGGCACGGCTGGATTGCACTCACAGGTTTTCGCTGAGGAGCCGAGTCGGCGTCAGCGCGACCCAGGGTCATGGCAGAAAGATGTAAAGACGTTACCCTTTCAGTCAAATCACTTCGACGTTACATATGGGAACGGACCCATGTAAAAGGCCACGACCATGAGACCGCGTTACACAGAGACACCAGTGCCGGCAGGCGGGCAAGCGTGTCGACAGGAGAGTCTGCATGTAACCTTCCCAACGCCCTGGAGGCTACTTAGGGCCCCATTGGGATGCCAACTTTTACCTTTTTCTACTTGGTATATACATTTTTACAGCTGAAGCATGGGTTGGGGGGGCGGAGACATGTAAAGAGATTAAACATGGATTTAGAAGGAATGCACTATATCGAT
>JAUMHQ010000061.1:11018758-11031950 GCA_032361165.1 Enteromius paludinosus | reverse complement strand
GAACTGATTGAATGATTGAGCCTGACTAGCAACAGCTGTGGGGGAGAGGTGCATACTGGGAAATGGAGTCCGGATGTAGAAACAGACACAAAAACACAGAGTACATAGAAAGCTAGAGTGCCAACCACAGTCTTTAGCTGGAAACTCCAGCTGGGCGTGACAACAAGAAAACAACTTTTGTTATGTCGAGATCACAAGAAAATTAAGACGTGATCACGAGAAAACAACTTTTGTTATGTCGAGATCAGAGAAAATTAAGTCGTGTTAATGAGAAAAAAACTTTTGTTATGTCGAGATCACGAGAAAAATAAGACATGATCACGAGAAAACAAGACGGAAAAAAAAATTATAATACATGGCCGCTTAGAACTTCTGTAACTTCCTGTGGACTGACAAGGTAACACTTGAGTAATAAATGAGGGGTTAACATGTTTTTCACTTTAAAATCATGGTCCAGATCACTAGTTCTTCCTGCGGACCGACAAGGTAACACTTGAGTAATTAATGAGGAGTAAACATGTTTTTCACTTTAAAATATTGGTCCAGATCACTGGTAGTATCCACGGACCGACAAGGTACAACTTGAGTTATTAATGAGGAGTTAACATGGATTTCGCATGTTATTTACAATAGGCTTATTTAGCGTTTTATATCTGACACATACTGTAGAGCCATACACTTCTGTGAGGCACTAATGATATTCTTACAGACATTGCAATATGGAAGATGTTGTTTTTGTGTTTAATATAAATGCAGTCAATGTCTTCATAAGGGAAGGAAAGGAAAATAATTATCTACTGTCACACTAAAGAGAAGCCCTCCCCAGGATACAATCACTGAAGGTATAGGAACTGGAGATGTTGAACTGAATGCATATAATCATAATGCTTCTCTCAAAAATTAATAAACTAGTTTTCACAAAAAAACCTAATTGTTCATTTTATAAACGTTATTAGTAATTAATTGCTTGTTCTTTATTAATTGGTCATAGTTCCCAAGTAGTTCTGAATTGCATTTTTTTCTTTAGTAATTAGCAAATACCTAATAAGGATCTACCTTTCTCCTAAATTAGCTATTACTTATTGCTTAGTTAATCTTGCTTCTATATTACTTAATAGTATTAAATTAAGTGTTAGTGTAGAACTACCTATTAGTTCCTGCATAGTTACTTAAGTTGTCATGCCCAGCTGGAGCTGCCAGCTAAAGACTGTGGTTGGCACTCCAGCTTTCTATGTACTGTGTGTTTTGTGTTTTTACATGCCAATATTTCCTATCATATATGCAAATATTTGTTCTCACATGAGACTGGGATTATTATTAAAAATGATATCAAGCAAATTAAGCTTGTCATACAAATTGCAAGTGCGCTCATTTGCAACGAAAAGAAGATACATGTTTATTTATATATCAATCTCTGTGGCATATACAGTAGGACAGAAATTTGCGTGTAAAGAAGAAGTAATGATAACAACTTAGAATCATTTTTAATGAATAACAGAAAAAGTAACGATTCCTGGACCATTTCTTTTGTTTTTTGACTCCAGCTAGTGTAATAAATCTGCTGTTTATCTCTCTAAGCAAACACTGACACTACTGAGTTCAGAAAACTGGGTTTATTTGACCTGGTCGTAATCAATGGTCAGTAAACCAATGGTGCTGGTTTTGGAATGTGGAACTGAAAAAGTTCATATAATGCAAGTTATGCAGGTTCAGGTGATCTGAACCCTAGATTCCTGTGTTCATGGCATGTAGGACAGGAATGTGTGTGTAAACATGAAAGAAAACTCATTTAAGCAGAGAGAAGAGATAAATGTAAAACTGCCTGCATTCAGAAACACATTCTTGAGAGCATACTGGAAAAACAAGAATGACAGTTGAGCAAGCCTATCTGTGTTCATGAAGCGTATATTTCATTCTTCTACATTTATCTGCTGCTTTTGACATTGTTCCCACATAGCAAACGGACTTGGCCCAAATGTGGCCTCATAATGGCACTGCTGGCTTGTTGCCGGCACTGGCATGCATAATGTAAGCCGAATGTGGGCCATGCGTGGCAATGACGGCACTGAATGCATGACGGCAAACTACATTTGGGCCGATTGTGGATAGGAGGTGTGTGGCCCCCAGATCAGTGAAGCGAAAATTGAAAAAAAAAAATTTCAATTTCACCTCAACAAAAATCAATTTTAATAACAAGGCTACTGAGTTTAAATTAGTTTACCAAATATTACATATTTAGGGGGACGTCCCATTTTGGTAATTTTTTGGTCATAATGTTACAAAGAGGACATTTGGGAACGTTAACAGAACATTCTCACATGGTCCTCTATTAGTCATATTATAACGTTCCAGATGACTTTAGAAGGACGTTTTATATTGATTTCTGTGGTCACTTTATAGCAGTGTTACTAATAGGACATTTGGGATGTGAAGAGAACGCAGGTATCAGATAAAGATGTAGTGCTTGTGACAGATTGTGACAGCTTCCATAGGTGGAGCTTGAGGTGATGGCAGAGGGCCGAAGAACCAGGCCGATGGCGAGGATCCAGAGGGCCAAGGCGTAACCAATGGAGCCAGCGAACGACACAGATAAGGTGATCTGGAGGTCCATGGCGGAGCAGGAGCGAGAGAGGACCAAGGCGGAGCCGGAGGGAGAGAGGACCATGGCGGAGCCGGAGGGAGGGAGGAGCCTGACCGAGCCGGCAGGATGGAAGGACGAGGCGAAGCCGAAGGAGTGGCATCCAACGGAGATGGAAGGCCGACGTCCAACGAAGTTGGAGCCGGGGGGGCGATCGAGCCCTGTGGAGCTAGTGAACCAACGAGCACCACAGGAGAGGCATTGGCAACGTGAACTGTGGCTCCAGTAATGTGAACTGTGGCTTTAGCAGTGCAGCAGACACTGGAGGGTGCACTTGAAGCTCAGCAGACTCGGGCTGTGGCGCAGACTCGGGCTGTGGCGCAGACTCTGGCTGTGGTGCAGACTCGGGCTGTGGCTTTGCAAGCGTGAACTCGGGCTGTAACATTGGCACGTAGATCGGGATCAGTTCTCCCTGCCACATTTCCAAAACCTCCTCAGGAATCAGTAATCTGGAGATTCTTGGGGCTGGAACTGGTATTACTGACCGTACTCCTGGTGCTGGAACGGGCATGAAGATGTGCTCTTGCAGCCTGGGCTGTGTTATGCGCTTGGGCAGCGCGGGTTCAATTTTGTGCTCGGGTGGACCTCTTCGCATCTCGAGAGAACGTGCAATGTCCCCTCTGGTACTCTCTAGTTGATCCAGCTCCTCTGGGACTGGATGCCATTGTACAGACATGGCTGAGGCTTCCTCTGTATGCCTTTCCCCCGATCGCTCTGCTCCCCGGAGTTCTGGCGAGAGTGCGCCAGGATGAGGTCAGTCTACTGCTGGTAGCACCGTTCTGGCCAAGCCGAGTGTGGTTTTTGGACCTCATATCCCTTCTGAACGGCTCTCCATGGGAGATACCAATCAGGAGGGATCTCTCACAAGCGGGGGGCACAATAGTTCACCCCCATACGGAGTTGTGGAGTTTGAGAGTGTGGCCCCTGAGGGGGCACAACTCATAGCCACGGGCCTCTCAACCTAGGTGGTAGAGACCCTTCTCCAATCCAGAGCTCCATCTACGAGAAAGCTGTATGGCCTAAAATGGAAATGATTCCCTTTATGGTGTAAAGAACGCCAGCAAGATCCAGTTAACTGCCCAGTTGGTACAGTACTAGAATTCTTGCATGCTAGGTTCGCTACTGGGGTCACTCACTCCACCTTGAAGGTTTACATGGCGGCTATATCAGCCTACCACTCCTCTCTTAATGGAAATACAGTTGGTAAAGAACACCTGCTCATACGCTTCCTCCGCGGTGCACTGCGATTAAGGCCACCAGTACGGTCCCGGGTGCCTTCTTGGCATTTGGCTGTTGTGTTAGAAGCCCTCTGTGTGCCTCCTTTTGAGCCCATAGAGGAGATTTCAGATCGTTTACTAACGATAAAGACCACACTGTTGCTAGCATTGTGTTCTCTGAGGAGAGTAGGTGACCTTCAGACCCTTTCAGTGGCCCCTACACATCTCGACTTTGCGCCTGGCATGGCCAAAGCCTTCCTGTACCCCCGAGCGGGTTACAGGCCTAAGGTACCTACGGTCACACCTCAACCATTAGTATTACAGGCCTTTAACCCACCTCCCTTCAGGGAGCCTGGTCAGCAGAAGCTTAATTGTGTGTCCGGTGTGACCACTGGACACATACGTCCATGTGGAGAAAGTCAGAGCAGTTGCTCGTTTGTTTCGGTCCCCCCAAGAAGGGGCTCCTAGCGACCAAACAGACTTTAAGCCGTTGGATTGTGGATGCCATTAACATGTCGTGTGAGTGCTCTGGTCTCCCGCCGAGGCTAGGAGTCGGAGCACACTCAACACGCTGTGTGGCGTCCTCGAATGCCCTGCTAGCAGGGGTCTCCATGGTCAACATTTGCGATGCTGAGGGGTGGTCTACACCCTACACTTTTGTCCGATTTTATGGACTGGATCTTCGGGCTACTACAAGCTCTTCTGTTCTCTCACACTAGCTGTGCACAAACACACACTAGGCAGGGAATTAAAAAGTCTGGAGGCGTGGGCATCTCGTTCCCAAAGCCTCTCGTTGACGTGCTTATATGCTTCCTGGCCAGTGACGTCACCCGCCATGACGTCCCAACTCACCATTGGCTGATTCAACACACGATTCAGAGCAGTCATGCTGAGGGCGTTCCCAAAGCGTCTCATCAACGCAGCGTCTTGTTCCTTCAAAGAACAAGGTTATATGCATAACCTGAGACGTTGCTTCTGTAACCCAGGTTCCCTGAAACACGGGAATGAGTACTGCGTGCCATGCCGCGCTGTAAGTGCCTGTCACTTCAGTCGAAGTAACCTGAAGTCCTATATAGACGGCCCTGCCTACCAATGGCTGTGCAGTTTCACTGCGTGTTAAGTAGGCTTCAGTCAGGGGGAAAAAAGCAGAAGCAGTACTTGGTCCTGTGTCTCAGGGAACCAGCTCTACATGTCATTTCAACCTAATGGTACCTGCATGGATTTCAGACTGCCTGACAGACATTTCTGTATGGATGGAAGAACATCACAGCTCAACCTGACAAAGGCTGAACTTCTAATCTTTATCAAGGATCATCAACTGAACTTTCAAGATCATTTTGCAAAAACAACAACATCAGAAAGATAAGACCTCACTTGCAACACAGCTTCTCACCTACGCCATCATAAGCACAAAACATTCTATGACACACTGCCTCTTATCTCTCTGCACTGGCTTCCAGTCATGTCTCACATTAAGTTAAAGTCATCCTATCTCTGTGATTTAATTGCCTTCTCATTAAAAAAAATAAAATAATAATTAATTCCAAATGCAGGTATACCCTATAATCCAATTTGGCAATTAGTAAGTAAAAGATCTAAACAACATACATTACAAAACAGCGCAAATAAGTAATTTGAAGCTTGCTAAATCAAAGAAGAAACATTTAGATTCAATTGTTTGATTTAGACTGTAAGGAATCTACTGTATTCAACATAACCAAAAAAACCCTGAAATCTTTAACTTAAAACTTTAACACTGAAACTTTAAGTACAGCTTTTGCTAAACCAGTTTGAAAAGATTGAAAATATAAATAAATTTTGCACTAAATGGAAATTATTATACAAACAAATCAAGATGTTCTGTCAATCCAAAATAGGGAGAATTAGGACAAATTTTTTAGTCCTACAGTATAAGAACCATATTGTTACATCCACGCCAGGCTCCACCCTCACTCCCTCACAACGCTCATAATCACCTGAATACTAATCACCAGCACCTGATCCGAATCACAGCAATCACCAACACAGCATATAACCACACACCAATCCCCAATCAGTGTCCGAGCTTGTTTGCATGAGGTGGACTCATCCTGCTATATCATTGTGATATACTTACCTTGTGAACTTACCTGCCTCTCCTTGTGTCCTCCTAGATGTTTCTTGTCTCTCCTGTGTTCCTCAGATCTCCAAAGAAATCTTCTCCAGTTAATGTGGTGTGTGGTTGTGGTCTCAGCTTCCCCCCCGGTGATTGTCTATTGTGGTGTGTTGTGGAGTGAAAGAGAAAGATTCATCAACATCATCATCAAAGACTGTGCAAATATCCTTCAAAGCCAGAACTCACCTGTTTCTCTCAATCTGCATCCTGTTGAACTCATATTCTGCAAAATAAACTTGTTACGTTTTTACTTACCATTTGTGTCCCGTCCGTTTCATAACAGAAGCTCGGAACTTAAACATAAATATGAGTTCTTCTGATCCATTCCAGGAGATTGTGGACAGCGTTCGCCGAGCCATATTATCCACAACACCACCACCAACAGCACCTAATCCACCACCAGCACCCGCTACAAACCCAGAAGTAAATAATCCTTCTTCTCCGTCTACTATTGTATGTCCCATGGTGCGATCGACGCCCTTCTCTGGCGCGGCGGGGGATTGCAAAGTATTTCTGCTACAGTGCTCCATCACTTTCGGAACCTATCCCAATCTTTACAGTTCTGACAATTCTAAAATTGGATATGTGATATCTTGTCTCTCAGGTTCAGCGCTGAGATGGGCGGAATCCATTTGGAGCCAGGCCAGTTCAGTCAATTACCGGATAACCTTTATCCAAGAAGGATGTGAAACGTTGCGCGGGGCCGATACATCTTCAAGTGAGGAGGATATACATCTGCTTGTTCTGGAGTGCTCAACCTAGGGCGTCCATGCCTGGCTCATCACAATCCGATAATCTCTTGGGGTTCCCGCAAGACCTGCTCTCTCATCTGACAGCGTTCCTGGGCGGCTGTCAGCGGACCCTGCGGGCTGGTGGCCTTTTTCAAGGCCAGCTGTCCCAGTCATCTGCATATCCAGTGAGCATAGACCTCTGAGTTGCTGCGATAGGTCTTCCCTGGGCGGAAAGAACAATTTTCCTGCAGTTGGTGAAACATTCTGTAACGAGATGTCGATCCGACCGTGCGTTTCTGGGTGTGGAAGTTTCGTGAACGCATGAACATGGCTACGTTGAGGACCCGCCGGTCATTCGTTGGATGGCTCCCCTCACGTCCTTCCAATGGGAAATCGTTGGACCCCGTAACAGGGCTGAATGTGTCCTTCGGGGCACCCCGTGAGATTGAGATGTCTTCTGCACCATCAGAGGTTGAGTCCAATGGTGAGGCTGCCACTGCGCCGGGCGAGTGTTGCACTGCAGCGCCCGTCCTGTCTGCAGCAGACACTGAACTGTCGGACGTGCTCCTCTGCGCCGCGGCAGGAATCGGCCTGGAGTTGTCTCGTGTGCCTTCAGCCGACCTTTCACGGCTGGATGATTGGTTTCTGGGGGCCAGAGAGGCGGCACCGTCACGCTCTCCCCCAGTTCCTTTCTTCCCAGAGGTTCACAAAGAGCTGACCAGGCTGTGGCGAGCCACTTACTCATCACGCTTGCGCCCAGGCCCTTCGGCCCTCACCACGCTCGATGGCTGTGCAGCCAGGGGGAACAAGGCGGTCCCTCAGGTTGAGCGTGCCGTTGCGGTGCATCTATGCCCGCACAGTGCCTCTTCCTGGTCGGGCCAGAGAGAATTAGTGTACCAGCTAATTCTCGTCTACTCTTTTATTAATACTGAAAATTAATTCAAACATACTTATTCACTCAGCCTCTCTTACGCAGTGTTTTACGCTTCATATTTGATAACACCTGAAAGACTCAAAGCATTCCATGGTGTTTGTATTTATCGACCACAGACTGGATGGGGTCATTCAAGTAATCAACAGAAACAGTCTTCAGCCACTTTACTGTGTTTACTGCAGCGCTGAGCAAGTCTGCAGAACTGTTCATGCTGAGGTCCAGATACACAGCGACCATTTTAGCTTCCCGTATGGTGCCTCTGATGTGATTTGTAAAGGCAAGCATATGCAAAATGCAACTCATGTCCTTATATCAACGAACAAGAAAGATTCGGCTGACCTCAAAATGGAATAAAAAATAAGGCTGTACTAGAGACTTTCAAGTTTAACTTCACTGTTTGTAGCTATAACCTTTTTGTCGACTACAACAATGTACTGCAGTTTGCACAAACAATGGAAATGTACAAGCTTCTGGGTGTACAGCGTGTGGTCATCTATAAAACTGGTTGTGGACCAGACTTGAAAAAGCTCTTAAAACATTATGAAGCAGAGGGAATACTGGAGATTGTTACATGGCCTATCGACCAGTTTCTGAACCCTTCTTCAGGCTGGAATATAAAGAAGCACAAGGGAGACATTCAATATTATGGTCAGTCATGCCTTACAAACATGCCAATTTACCATCTCTAATGGAGGACCTTCATTCTGCTCATCCCAATATAGGGGTGTTCCTCAGAGAGAACCACATATTCCCTAAAACACAATTTGAGAGCAGGAAGTTCAAACGAGCAGAGTGGAATAATATTCCTGGTGTCAATATAATGGAGCACATTTACAGAGAACCAAGTCGAAAGAACATTTACAATCCCACAAAGATGATCGTTAACCCAAGGAAGGTGCAGCAAACTTCAGTACACTCCTCTTTGAAAAGCTTTGGAGGCAGTTTTCATGTACCGTTTAATGCATGTAGGATTGTACATGTGAGAGTCCCACTGCAGGGGCGTCTTACCAAAGAGCAACTTTTTGTCGACAAAAGAGTCTTTGTCTTTGAGCAGGAACTGATACAGAACGTTGACCAGACTTTGAAACTTTCTGGTTTCCTGAGGGCTTCTAGATGACATTTTTGTATAGTATTGTTGTAAATATGCAAATATAACCAAAATTGTTTTTACTTAAGAAAAAAACAGTCATGAAAATGCATTTAAGTTTTTGAGTTGATGCCTCCAGCCCAATGGTTCAACTGTCAAATGCGCTTAAAAAACATTCTAACATCTGAGATATTAAAGCATGGGTATTTGTCAAATAATGTCAAGCCAATTTTTTATGCATAAATAAAAGTATTTTGTAAATATTAGAAAGTAGTTGTACTACTGTGTGGTTCTGATGTGTCAATGTTGATTAAATCATTCTGTCAATGCCAATGCCAGAATGTTTAGTTTTTTATGTGGTTATGTGTCTTCTGATTACGATCATAAAGTTTTTTTTCAAATGCCCTACATTTCAGTGTCCAATAAAAATAAAATAATAAAATAAAATAAAAAAACAGGAGAAAAAAAACCAGAGAATACTGGGAAAAAAACCTATTGATATTTATGCAAACTGCATTCAAAACATGATCAAATGCAAATTAATTCTAACTGCAGAAGTGCAGTTGATAAAGCACTCAGAATCATAGAGGACCCTGTTATCATCATTCCCTAAGGATTTTTTTTACCTTATTAGGTCATTTTTGCACACCAGCTCACTGTGGACTATAACGTGCATATGCAAACCTTCACTTAGTGTTTGGATCTGTTAAAGCATGATTCAGTTCTAATGTATTTAATTGTAATTTAATGAATCCTGTAACATTCATATTTTAATTGCTATTCATTAAAAACAGTAGCATTTCTGATACAGATTAACGTTTATCGGTTTAGCTCAACCATCCACAGTTTGCGATATGATATGAGAACACTGATTCATATCCATAAACACCTGCAAAGGTGTTAGGCACTTAACCTATTACGTAGAGGTGATTACCTCTATTGCCTTTAGATGTTCAGTTTAGAGAGGCTAAGAGTAAGGTAAACACCTTCAAGAACATTCTCAATAAATAAGCCTGCTGAAGATACACCCAAAAGTCTCCTGGTCTTTGCTTCTGGGTTTCCATCAATTAAAAGCCAGAAAATTACATCCATCACTAGTTAATATACTGTGTGTATATTATTTTACACATTATGAATAATAGAAAGCATATGTGCTTATCTATGAATTTCTTTGCAGCCTTTTTGTACCCAAATAGTGAATAACTATTAATAACTAAAAACCCATCCAAGCAAACCTCTTCAGTATTGGTGAAAAAGCATTGCATTTGTTTGTAAAGATCTGTAATCTATACCACGTGTGGATACTATTAAATGAATTAAAGCACATTAAAATTCAAAAGCGATAGATTCTTATGCATATCTTGACATAAATTCTTCAAAAAGATGGGTCTGCTTGATTAAAATAGTATTTTTTAAAGAATTTTTTTAATCTACATTTTAGTCGCAAGGAGTCATGAGCAGAGAGAGCACAACCATATCAATATTCACAAACATTGCAAACACGCTCGCCATAATTCATACACGCACGCACTCATTCACATACACTTAATAATGTACAAGAATATATCAATACAACATGTGATTTAGTAAATATATCTAAACATACCAGCAATCAGTTTTAATGTAAAAAAAAGAGTTGGTGATCATATAATGTAACTGAAGCCTGGTCAAAACGTCAGTGAGAAATGTCTTGCTATAGTTTTTGTTGTATCCTGAATCAAAAGGGAGAAATAACTGCACGACAGTGAAAACCAAAGAGTCCCGGTAAGATTTAAAATCTGCTACAATATTTTCAAATAATAGTAATTATAAAAAGGTGCAATGTATTTATTATCCTGATGATGATAATTCATGAATCCAATATTCCGCTTCACAAGAGGGCACATAAATAGGTGAGAATCGAGTTCATTTACTAAAGCTTTTCCAATGTCCCATTAAGCAACAGTACATCCTGTGCAGTTTTGCACACTCAGTAGGGGTATTTGGATACAGAGATATAGATGATAAAGATACTCTGGTAGGTTATGCGCCCCTGGTCTGACAGTGTAGTGGCTTGTACCCGAAGTCGCACCAGGCCGGGCCAGTCTAAAGGCTTTACTGTGAATATGATGCCTCTTCCTGCTTCATCCTTGATGCCAAATGGCCTCTCTCCATTTTCACCTCCTTGTTCCAGGATAGTGAAGGATGTGTGGTCTTGGAGGACACCTGCTTCAGAGAAAGCTGACAAACGAGCCACGTTGTGGTGTGCTGGTATGCCCAGAGGAAGAGTGAGGAGCTTGTACTGGAGCAGAGGAAAACCTGTGGAGCCACAATCTAGTCTGGAAGTGCAAGCCCTGTAGCAGGTGCTGGGATCAAAGCAATAGAGTAAATGTACATGAGTTAATAAGAGTGTCCATGTTAAAGAAATTGATTAAATTAAAATTAAAATACAGCTGCCAGCAGCAATTATTGGGGTTCAAGTAGGGCTGGGCGATATATATCGAACAATATATTATGCACATCTCGTCAGTAAAGCCGGTTCTTTAGCAGTAAATCTCCATCAGTTTTCAAACATTGAAACATTGAATCACCCACGGAACTCAACGCGTAGCTTCTCAGTGATTTAGGTGTAGGATGGGGGAGGGGGTGCTTGACCCTTTTTTGGGTGGGGGTGTTTTTTTGTTGTTGGTGTTTTTTTATTTTATGGGTATGTGCGTATGGAGCCCTGTCTTTGCCCCTCAACAATAAAATGTAACTATTAATCTCAATTGTGCTAAATAAAAGGATCTGGCTTGCATCAGTCACATGACTGCCATATAGCCTACTAGCCTAAGATGCCCCCCACCCTCTTCTTAATAAGCAGACCACACGGTGCTCGTTTTTTGATGAGTCAACAAGCTCAATAAATCAAAACGTCTCAAACTGTCTGCTGCCCAGGGGAGGAAAAAAAGAAAAGAAGAGGAGGAAAAACGCAACAAAGACAGGTGTAAAGATGATGTTAATTATATTATTTTGTTGTTTCCGAGTGATGATTGATAATAAAAGTGGCTCGTGCGCGTGGTCACATAAGACTTAAAAGTAGACACTTCAAGCTTTCTATAGATATATTTCTCATGTCTGTGTGTCATGTTTTTGTGGAGTTTCAGTTCATTTTAGTGACACGTTTCTAAAAACAGTCGCGGAGAGAACAAAGAAAAAATGTACACACAGTTTATTTTCCTTATTTCGCAAAAGCATACACTTTTGTTTTTACTGAGAGTGTACTCAAAAAATGTAGACACCTAACAGATTCGAAAGGTGTATAACATTTATTTGTGTGACCAAAGTCAACAGAGTATTTTAGAGTCTTTTGCACTGATAAGAAAAAAAAGACGTGACCGTCGACTTCAGTCAGTGCTAGCAGCTGGGTGCATTATGGGTATTTTGGGTATTTATGGGTAAGTTTACTTATTTTTGTGTCATTTAAGCAAGACAGTTGGGTTTTTGTATTAGTGATGTAATGTGTGTTTAAGTTCAAGTTATTTTGGGTGGGTTTGGTTCATTTGCAGCCCTGTTATAAAAAGTGTAACTGTTACAGTCATGGAGAGAGATGTGTAGGGGAGTGACTTATTGATATTGCCTTTCAAGGGGTAGCTTTATGCATGCGTTCAGGTTTAAGTTTATTGAAAATTGTGCGGCCGTATGTTGTGCAATTCTGGTTGCATGTGTAGGTGCTAGGATTCTGCTGGGAAGTAGTTTTATAGAACAGCTTAACTCCAGTTTGCCCTCATCATAACGAGCAACAGCCAGTCATCACAATATATTCAGTTTATATTTTTGTATTTGTTTCTTTAAATCTTTCTAAGTATTTTGAATATGCAATTGCTTTATTTAAATAAAATAATGTCAAAGACAAAGCTATTAAGTTTCTTATGAGTGTATGTACACTAGCAGTGGAATTTACTGCGATGCAAAGGGCCAACACCTGAAATCTTGCCTAGGGCGCCAAATTGCTTAGGGCCGGGCCTGGCCATTAACCAATGCTTGCCCTTAAAGGCAAAGCGCGCTCATTACAAGCCGGTATGAGCTCACAAAGTGCACACGCATTTTCTGCAGGCTGGGTGGTGCGGAGCTGGAGGAGACGCAGGCAAATTAATTGGAAGTGTGCAGACTGCAACAAAACAGCAAGTAGGGTGTACAGCGCACACTATAGTCTGTAACAACAATAGAATTGAAATAAATGAGCGCTGCAACAGCGCAACAAACATTACCTGTCCTTTAATGAACTGCACAAGTATTGGTGGTCATTAACTTCTAGCTAACTGGGTAAGGGTGTTACATGGGGGTCTGTAGCTTTGTCCACAGTTTAGGGAACATGTTTTGTTTTAAAGGTGTCATTGAATGCATTGAGAGAATATTTTAAATTGTTCTCTGATATGTACATAGAAGGTATGTAGCTTAGGTAAGGGGAA
>JAUMHQ010000061.1:11002732-11018658 GCA_032361165.1 Enteromius paludinosus | reverse complement strand
TAGGAAACGATGGTGTTTGAGACTCACAGTATGTTATGTCCATGTACTGAACTGTTATTATTCAACCATGCTAAGGTTAAGTCAGTTTTCCATTCTATTTCACCTTTAAAGTAAGTTACAGGACTTTTCTCTTCTTTCCTGAAGGACTTTTATTTCTCTTAAAACGATCTAATATGGATATCCACGTAATTATGGATTATTATATTTATGATATAAAAAAAACCCACTGCTTTTAAAGAAAATATATTAAGTTAACAGATGATATTAGGTTTATATTTCAAATTAGATCAAATGCTGATTTTACAGCAGTAAGATTATTGTATCTCTACAGTTCAAACATTTAATAAGTACTGCATGTGTATGTTTGTGTGTTTTATGCGTACAGATTTAAAAAAAAAATATTATTAATAATATAACAAATATTCCAAATATTTTTTTACTGTTGTATTTTAATATTTGAAAGAAAGAAAGAGAAGATTTTACATTTCTACAATCTAATCCCTCCCATGTAAAATTGATGCTGTGATATTCTGTGATGTTTAGATGGTGCTAACAGGACACACACACACACACACACACACACACACACACTGTCTATAGATTTTTTGAATACATTCTCACCCTACCATGAACACCCCTGTCTTTTATGCTACTAATATCCTGGTTTCAGTTTATTTCAGTTTATTTTAAATCTGTTGCCTAATGGTTTCAAGCATTGTCAACAATCTTTTTACATTTTATTTTTATCTCAAAGCACTTCTTTAATCAGCTACCTATGGACTTTTTAATGTCTACAGTCTCAGAGCAACACAGCCCAGCCCTCCAGCGCTATCAACAGCAGGAGCAGCAGTAATCCCTCAACAGCAACATTGTACGCCATCAGGTAAAACATAGGCTACATTTGCTTTGCATTGTCCACCACAAGCCAAGGATTCCAATCACAAGACACTTCAGCCTGCATCTGACGGTTTAAGAGTTCTGAATGAATTTCGTACTTTTGATCACTGAAGCACCCCTGTCTGGCAGATTGGGGTGAGGTCACATTGCAGGCAATGTGAGTACTACCAGCACTCCATGTTTTAAGTCTCTACGACTTACGGTTTGGTCTGCACAATTAGATTTATGTGGCGATGACCATTCTAACAACTACAATATGGTTTTAGCTATACGCACTTGAACCCCTAAATAATAAAAAGATACTAAATAAGATTTTCTTTTCTGTAATGTCTTTCATTCATTATATTACCCTGGATTGCGTCCTCTTTGGTAGCTGGTGGGACAAGGTGTGTCAAGACACTGGTAGCTCCCCCGTGTGTTAAAACACATTTGGTTTGGGCCACACTGAACACCTTGCACAATGCACTCATCAATATCTATAAGAAAAGTAGAATTTTGTAAACTTTTTTTTCCACACGAAAAAAAAGGCTTTATATACAGGAATGTGCATCTGAGCTAATGAAAGACCTTTTTTTATAAAAAGTGCAAAAACTCACCTTTGCATGTTCGACCATTGGATAATAGTTGGTATCCTGGCGGGCAAGTGCACTGGTAGCTTCCTATTGTGTTTCTGCACTCGTGTTGGCAAGGCTTTTTAAATGCACATTCATCGATATCTTTGTGAAAGAAGAAATAATGGTCATGAATATATAAATTTAAAACAAAAGAAATCAAAGTTCAGTCTTGAGAGTATTTTAGGGCAAGCGGTTTAAATAAAATAAAAATTAAGAAATTAAAATAAAATTAAATGATAAAATTAAATCCAATGCACAAGCCATCCATCCAGTGTGTTGCCCTGCTATTGCTGGCATGGGCTCCAGTCTCAGTTTAGATTGGATAAAATAAATGACTTTATTTTATCTATTTTCATCCAATTTTATCCAAACTGATAAACTAAACTAAACTACAAAAATAAAAACAGTGTAATGTTACACACCTATGCAAGTATCATCCTTGCTGGTGAATCCAACTGGGCATTCATGCCTGGGACGACGTGAAGATCCATGGTGCTCTGGTAGGACTGAGAGGCGAGTGAGGTAAGGTCGCTCCAAAGTAGATACCAGCTGGGGTCGCAGCCTGGCTTGTACCCGGGTACTGTTTGTAAAGATATGCCCTCTCTCAAGCCCAGCACATGAGCGACCATCACCCAGAAGGAACGTCCCAGGAGGACAAAGGCAGCGGAAGCTACCCGGAACATTCCGGCATTGAAAAGCACAAGGACTGGGCACCTGTGCGCATTCGTCAATATCTGCAATACCAAAAAATAATGTGCATTATTTTTTACATAGTTTATAAACATAAGTGATTTCAGACACGTTTTATATATATTAGACTTTAGCTTGGATTTCACAGACAGGGTCACATATTTGTAATTGCTTGACTTTATTAATGACTTACCTAAACAAGGTCGGCCTACACCTTGAGAGCGGTAGCCTCGAGGACAAACACATCCATACCCACCAATCGTGTTCTGGCAAATTTGACTGTAGCGGCACATGTGACTGCCATCCTGGCATTCGTCTATGTCTGCGAGAAACAGAGGGCATGTCTCATTAAAATAAACTGATTTGCTGAAGTAACAAGGCTTTATCTAAGTGACTCCTTACCCACACAAACTCCATTTTCCGCTGCAGTCATGCCAGAAGGGCAGCTGTCAAAACACTGATATCCTCCATCTGTGTTTCGGCACTGCTGGTGTGCTGGACACACATTCCTCAAACACTCATTTATATCTGATCATAAACAAGCATAAACGTTGTTCAGCAAAATGCAAGCTTATATATATATATATGTTTTTTTTTTTTTAAGGTATAGTCTGAAAAAAATGTATTCTGTCATCACGTATGCCATTCCAAACTTGTATTTTGCTGAACACAATACATATTTGTCACAGTGGAAGTCAATGGGCTTCAATGTTGTTGGGCTCCCACTGTTCAAAATATCTTCTTTTATTCTTTAAGTTTTGGGCATGACATGAAGGTGAATAAATGATGACATAATTTTATTTCTCACAGTATAAAGCCTAATCATTCCTAACTGACTAACTGGTCCGAAGGAGGTCTTAAGTGTCTGAAAAGTGTAAATCTTGTGAGGCATGCTATTTTAAAACTCCACTAAACAACACCAATGAACCTGTGAAATTTATTGTGGTTTTACAAAGTGACACTGACCGAGGCAGCGATGTCCCACCAGCTGGTATCCTTGATGGCAGGTGCAACGGTAGGAGCCTAGAGTATTAAAACAATGCTGCTGGCATGGAGAAATGGCTGATTCTTGACACTCATCCACATCTGAAGGAAAAAAAATTATAAGTTTACTCCTTTACATTCTGGACAGTTCCTATATCTAGAAGAATTCAGTCTAAAGAGCTCCATTGTGGAAATCTCAATGACCTTTCTAAGTGCTGGGAATTGAATAAAAATAAATAAATCCATCCATTTTCCATGGATGGAAAAATATTTTAAACTAACCTTCACAGCTGGTGCCAACTAAACTGGGTTTGAAGCCCAGGCCACACTTGGCTTGACAGCGATACGTCCCAACAGTGTTAACACACTGCTGGTTGGGGTGACATAAGTGGGAACCTTGGGTGCACTCATCAATATCTGAATAACAACAGAAATAACAGTAAGTAACTGTTCTGTTTCCAAGAAAACAGATTAAATTCAATATAAAATAATGCATCTTTTATTTTTGGGTTTGAAAGATTACTTGTATTAAACAAAACATTTATAATAATAATAATAATAATTTTTACTTCAGTTGTAGAATTTTATGATTAATATAGATCTGACCTTGGCAGGTGTTGGACTCGGTAGAGATGGTGAATCCAGAAGGACATGCGCAGGAGAAACCACCCATGATATTATTACATGAGTGTGAGCACGGAGAGTCAACAGCACATTCATCCTCATCTAAAAGACAAAACACCAAAAAACAAAATATTCCAATCACATTCTACAATAAAATTTGTTTGAATATTGATAAAATAATGTGGCTAATATGCAGTTGCATATACATTTTACACTTATACATACCGGCACAGTAAGATGCCGTGTCCAACACAAAACCTTTTGGACATGTCTCTCCATCACCCTCTGCACACAAACAATTCATTGATTGTGTATTTCTTAATTTAAATATGATTTATGAAAAAAAAAAAAATAATTGTATGTATTGTCAAAAAGCATAATTGTTCAAATTTTCAATGAACAAAAAAAACTGTTCCATGTACTGACCCGGTATGAGTAAACTGGCAGTCATCTTGAACTCCAGGCTGAGAGTGAAAAAGCTGTACATGCTACTTATTCCTGTTAGTCTGAGGAGCTGGAGCAGGGGTCCCTGACGGTTCTCTGGCCCTTCAAAAACCACAGAATGATTGCATCGAAGGTTCAGAGGAGCCCCATCCCACATGTGATTCTGTGAGGACCAGGAATAAAGCTGTCCGGAGCCTGTCTGTACATATGACTCGTCAAACTCCTAATGAACAGAGAGAAAGAAAAACAAATACTTCATTAATTTTTTGAAGAGTATTTCTAACTATACCTACGTATTTGATAAATCTGTATTAACTACTTTTATTTTTATATATGTGTACATACAGCAAGAATGCATTAAATTTATTATTTGTGACAGTAAAGTTTTACAAAAGATATTTTCTTTTTAGTTTTAACAATAATATTGAGCAGCACAACTGTTTAACACTGATAATATTAGGGGAAACTTGCTTGACTACCATATTTGCATATTCAAATTATTTCTGAAGGATCATGTCACACTGAATGAGCCATCATCTGTTCTGTGCATTTCAAGGACCCTGTTCACCCTTCAAGAACTGTATACATATACATATATGGGTTTGAAAGACCAACCTGCAGATTGAGATTAGAAGTCAGCAGCATAGGAGGAACAAAGCCATTGATGACAATATCCACTAGCAGAGCCCCCTCTGCATCCAAACCTCTGGCCACATGAGTCAGCTTTAAAACCTCTCCTGTCATTCCAAAGCAGAAAAAAACATTCAATGGATAGAGTTCAAAATTAAGTCCTCTCAGCAACAGAAAATGTTGTTTTATCTCATTTACAACAACAGATATGTTAATAAGTCTCTTCAAAGTGGCATGTATGATAGTAACCTGTGTCAAACTCCAGCTGAGATTCCTGTCTGAACTGCCCTTGAGTGAGAGAGAAGCCATTTTGGGTTTCCGGTGATTGATATACAGTTGTCCAGTAAATTGGGGCAAATACTGACACGAGAACTCGCAACAAAGGACCTGTTATCCAGAAAGGCAAATAATAATACAGTACATTCAAAATAAAACAGCAGGTTCTTATTGTCAGAGAAAGAACATCGGCAGTTTTCATGCATGGTACTTATTGTCTGTTTGAAAGCAAAGGACAAGTTTGAGTTTCCTGTTCTTCTCAGCTATAAGTAAACAGCTTTGATTTAGCATGACTGGTGGCTTAAGCAGTCTCTAGCACTTGGCCAAACCACACTGTTCATGTAAATGCACTCACCAACACTTGGAGGAATGTTCTCTACGTGGGCCTCCAGCGTACTGGTGCCATCCCCTTCATTCTCTGTGATATTGGCTTCCAGATAGGCCACTCCAAACTCCTTCTCATTGATCATGCCTATCAGACTACCCCGTGTGCGCCGCGGAGACTCACCTACACAAAAGACACAGTGTGTAAGGGTTCTTGTAGTCTGTAACATCACAGACAGCCTGAGGCACATTTTACACTAAAATGGTGAGTTTTTGGTCTGCAAAAGTTACAAGGATTAATGGAATGTGTTACAATGAGTGCTTTTGAATAATGGTTCTGGCAATAAGGGTATCACATTAATATATCATAATACACGTGATAACTGGAAATGCATTAGCTATTACTAATTGGAAATGGTAATGTGTCTGCG
Source organism: Enteromius paludinosus (assembly GCA_032361165.1). NCBI lineage: Eukaryota > Metazoa > Chordata > Actinopteri > Cypriniformes > Cyprinidae > Enteromius > Enteromius paludinosus. The sequence goes on along the minus strand of JAUMHQ010000061.1, from coordinate 11,012,744 downwards.
CTGACCCCTTGCAAAAAAAACGTATACAAAAAAACCCTTAATACCAGGTGAATATGTGTTTTAACAATATTTATTTTCTACAATCGATTGCTGCAGACATATTTTTGTGGGCCAACTCAGAAGTTAACTTACACTACACTTGTTTGCTCAACAAACCCCCTAAAGGTTTGGTTTAAGGATTATTGCATAAAATGAGCTCTTTGAACAACACAACTTTAATGTTTTTCATCATAATCTTCACAAACATATGAACTTTGACGTCTAAATACAATCAGTAGAAAAAAGTAGAAAAAAGTTAAAAGTAGTCTATGATTGAACATAAAGGCATCCTGTTAATTTCCTGGGATGACATTTACAATAATGTGATGACAATCTCTGTCCCATTGAATCGCCTTTTAACCAAGAGTCCCTTCAAAAAAATCCATTAACACAGGAACAATGGGGATAGTCATGCTAAAATGCTGACTAGGATTTTTAACTATATGGCTTCTTTCAATAAACGCAGATGCACCTGGACACAAAGAGGCCTGACACTTCCTGGAATCCACATTTGGACCCTCACACGATGGGCCGCCATTGGCTGGAGGTGGGTTGTTACAGAATCTGATTCGGTCCTGGATGCCTTGCCCACAGGTGGCACTGCACGGGCCCCACTCCTCCCAGTTTGAATAGCCCCCTGGAACTGTAAAATCAGTATAGAACGTGAAATTAATTTAAATGTGAAAGCATACAAATAAACATAATAATAAGGATATACATGGCTCTAATAAAATAATTTACCTTGTACTTTCAGAGATATTGTTCTTTCTGCAGCACCTGCCTCACTTTCAGCAACACATCTGTACTCTCCTGAATCTCCGATCTGAAAAAAACACATTTAGGTCTCACACATATCTTTCATTAGAATCAGCAGTGTTGGGCTGGTCAAATAAGCCTTCAACACATTGAAAATTGTAATCATTTTAGTGCTGCACCAAAACATTAAATAATGTAGTTATTGTTCACACAAATAAGGTTACCGTTGCACTATACAGAGCCAGAGAGCCATTGCGGAGGGGATGAAACCTTAGAGAGCCAAGTAGCGGCTGGCCATCTTTGTGCCATCGCAAAGAAGGGACAGGGTCCCCACTGACAGCACAGTCCAGCATGGCTGCTTTGCCCTGAACTACTGTCTGAGTGGTGTGGGCATCCCCTCTCAGCATGGGAGGTTCTGTGAAGACAGAGTGTATGCTTAACAGTAGCTAGCATAATAATTTACATCTGTCAAGGCTGCCTTTGAATTAAAATAGGCAGCTAAAATAATTCAAATTAAAATGAGTTAGAGAATTCAGAATTTACAATAGCTAAATATTCAGTAGAGTTTACAGTACATTATTGCAGAATTGCAGAAAAAGTATTACTAAAAATATATATTGTTAAATTGCTTATACTGCACCCTGTAAAATATTTTAGAACATGGCATTTTCGTTCACATACCTTTGTTTTATTGCTTTGACAGTTGATCTAAATATTTGTGACTGTGAAATAGATGGAAAATTAACACTTGTTCTGCAGTTCTATTGATGTTTTGCCCTCCAGGTCTTCACGTGACTGAAAACTATGAATAGGAGCTTTACACCACTTTGTTGTATGAAATTACTTCTAGGAAGAAGCCAGCAGGGTGGTTCCTAGAGAACCAGTATTGCTGGTTGAAAATAATTTTTTATTGTATAATAATAATGTTAAGACAGTATTGCTTTCACCACACCAAATTATTTTCAAGCATAAACATCAATATATTTTCTTACAAATTATATTTGTTCAATATGGGGGTTTAGGATAGGATAAAGACAAAAATACAGACGCATTAAGGCTTGTTATATATTTTAATTGCAATAGCATAAATTTAATATGTCTTGTTTTCACCACATTGAAGAAATCTTTTTTCTCTTTTATAAATTACTGTTAAAGTTCTAATTAATTGTGATTAAATGATTAATAATGAATAATTTAGCATATTACATACACTAGAACAATGATTCTTTCAGAATTTACAAAAGCTAAATAAACTGTATAGTTTACAATATGTTGCGTTTCCAGATGTTTGTGAATTACAGAATAAGTATTACTAAAAATATATATTGTTAAATTGCTTATACCCTGTCAAATATTTTAGAACATGGCATAACTACAAAACGAAGTTGGTATTTTAAGGATTTATTGAATTTCCTAGGTATAAAATTAGACTACCTCATATATCCATATATTTTACAACACTGTGGTAGCCCTGGTTCTTCAATTAAATAAAAATGTTTGGGTATGAATTAAAACAAGAGACATCTTAATTTTTAGTTTTGTCATATTCTAAATAATTCAAGACATTCTGTGACTCCCTAAGAAGAGTCCACCTAGTGGTTATGAAACGCTGACCTAAAAGTATTCAAACACTACTGCTTCGACTGTTTTTCCACTTTTTAACACATTTTTATGAATTGTTCCTTATGATATAAAAAAACAAAACAAAACAATAAATGCATACCTCTGACACGCACAAATGAAAGAGCCCTAATGGATCCTACAGTGTTCTCTGCAATGCAGACATATGTGCCACCATCACTTATAGTGACATTGTCAATAATCACAGAACTTCTGCCAGATCCATCAGCACTTGCACCTGTGGACAAAACAAGAGCATTCTAGTTACGCTGAAAAAAAAAAAATCAAAAGGAAAGACGATAAACTCCTCTCATACCTGTATAGGGTCTGTTGTTGGCAGTCCAGGTTATGGTGGGGAGTGGAGTACCCTGAGCATGGCAGGATAGTGTGAGACTTTGGCCTTTATTCAACGTCACATCACCAGGTAACTCTTTAAAAGCAGGTCTCATGTTAACAGACAGGCGAATGTCCCGTCGAGCTGTTCCAGCAGTGTTGGTGGCTACACATGTGAACAGGCCTGCATCACCAGGCTGAAAATACATAAAGTAATATCATGACTTTATATTAAAGGTATTTTGAATGGCCATTCTGGTCATTTATATCCAGTACAATGCATATTACTGACCTCTGCCCTTTCGATAATCAGTTCTCCAGACCTCAGCAGAGTGAATTTCCCTGGGAGGGTTGGTACAGGGACTCCCTGTTTCTCCCAGCTCACCCTGGGCTCTGGAATACCCTGTGCCGCACATGGCAGTAGTGCTTGAAATCCCTGGATGACAGACATCTCTGACTGACCAACAGAAATCTGTGGTGGGGCTAAGAGGAGAGGGATATAATGATATTTAAGAACAAAACATATGTTAATATCTTTCATACAGCTTTTCATATAAGTTCAATACACATGAGTGGCAGTGCAAAATATCTGTATACCAGCAGTGCTGTAAATCAGCCGTAGACACGAAGACGCAGGTAACTACTGTTTTCAAATGCATTTGTTTTATTATTTTAATTATATATTACTGAAACATGCAAAAAATTCTGCAGTTCTTCAGTTCTACTGATGTTTTGACCTCCAGGTCTTTGAGTCGGTCACGTGACTGAAATTTATGAATAGGAGCTTTTACACACATTGTTCTAGAACTTAACCAATTTCTCCCTCAGGCCATTTTCCTGGTTGAAAATAAATGTTTAACTTGTATGATAATATTAAGACAAAATAGCTTGCAGTGAATTATTAAGCATAAACATCCCTATATTTTCTAACATTTATGCCAAATTATAAGACAAAAATACAGAATAATAAAAAAAAAAATTGCATATGGCTTTTCAAAATACTTTATGTTTCAAGCAGTTAAGCTTTACTATTTATTGTAGTTTTTATGCATTAGTTAGGGGTGGGTGATATGGCAAAAATATCATATCACAATTTTTTTCAGAAATATCACGATTCACGATTTGATCATGATTCTTTTCATTGATTTCACTATTTTACAAGTTGTCTGAACAGTACAGAAAAACTAATCAGTTTTTATAAAAACAAAACCTTTCAAGGTAACAAAGCATAAAATAAAAAAGAAAGACACATTACAAATAAACATAATATAAATAAAACAAACTATCCCTTTAATGACAAGTGGCAGCATGTTTAGTTCTGTCCCTTTAAGAGCTGCATGCATCTAATATACTGGCGCGCATCTGTTTTTTTCTCGATTGTTTATAGCATGATACTACAATATTTCTCAAAAAGCAGATTGTGGAGAAATGTTTATCGTCCACAATCAAAAATCTCATATTGCACACCTCTAGCATTAGTAAATATGTATTAATATTGTCCTAATAATTAAGACTTATTATTATATATTTTATAGCAATAGCATTGACTTCAAAGTTTTATTAATGTTTCTCTTTTTTAAGCATAAATGACTGTTAAAGTTCAGATTAATTGTCATTAAATGATTAATAGTGAATAATTTGGCACATAATATACACTAGAACAATGATTCTCTTGGTATTGTGTGAAACTCACTTTGCAGAATTAGTCTGATGTCATGGCTGGCTCTACCAACGTTGTTTCGGGCAGAGCAGGAGTAGATTCCTGCATCGCTGCGTTGAGTGGCAGTGATGTGCAGGGTGCCGTTAGAGAACAGTCTCAGGTGTGAGCCCTCCACCACAGGCCTACGCTCCCTGTGCCACGTCACTTCTGGTTTAGGCTGACCGTCCGCTGTACACTCCAGACTGACTGGCTGGCCAAGAACTGCCGTGTACTCCACACGAGGCACAGACAACACCGGAGGAACTGTTACAAAAAGTGAGAAGAATATGCAACCGAACCTTTAGTCTGAGATACTTTATAGATAGACTTAATAAGATAAACATGCGTACCTTGTAAAATGAGATTGGTTCTTCCCATAGCTGTTCCTGCTTCATTCTGTGCTAAACACTGGTATGTTCCAGCATCTCCAAGAGTGACCCGTAAGAACTTCAATGCTCCATTGGGGAGCACTGTCAGTCTATGACCTAAAAATACCCACAACCATAGTATACTAAATATTCTTGTTCATCAAAAATCTTCTATAAGCACATGTGTTACACATGATCTCTGAATCAAAGTGTTGATACAAAAAAAAATTAATTTAAAGATAAAATGTTGTTTTAGACTTTTTGGTCAGACTAAATTTATTATTAATGTTTCCTGTTTTATCATTTAAAATGGTAATCCTATTTCAATAACTACAGGTAGGCTTCAACCAAACCAACCTGTTGCCACAGGAACACCTTCTCGCTGCCATGTAATGGTAGGTCGTGGGAATCCTTGTACTTCACAGGGTAGCACCACTGAGTGATGTAACACCACCTGGACTTCTTCTGCCATGGGTCTAATCTCTGGGGGCTCTAAGAACCCAAACCAAACCATAAATTTGAATTACTGCATTTGAGTTACTACTATGTGTACTTTTTATTCATAAGATGATTTCAAGTAACATAATACCACAATTATGCCTGCATCCTACCCTGTACTGTAAGAGTAACATGTTTGTAAGCCACTCCAACAGAATTGCGGGCAGAGCAGGTATATTTGCCAGCATGACTAGGTGTTGCAGCCAAGATCTCCAGTGCACCTACAACACAATGAAACAAGTACAATAGAGCTCTAGATGTAACATGACATATTCTTTTTTATGAAATGAATGGCACCAGTTTGTGTTTCAACACAACAGAGTTCACTGCGCACTTTAATTCAAAAGACATAACCCTGTATATAGTAAAACATAGAAAGTTTTAACATGAATAACAAGTTATCAAAGGAATGGATAGATTTTCTAACTTGCAGTATCCTGATCTTTGCAGTTACTACCTCATCAGCTTTCCCTCCTAATGTATTTCAGAGACTCTTTATTTTCAATGAAAGATAACTTACAGATTTAATATAGGCTGCTTTTGGTGCTTGACACTTTTTTATTGGTCATTTTGATTTAATAAGAATAACTACGGTGGCCCTGTAGTGTTAGCCTGACTACATCAATCTTTGTACTTCCACTCAATTTCAGTTTGCTTCTGTACTTAGTCTAATATAGCAGGCTATCTCACGGTTTGTCTCCAGCTCAAAATCGGCCAGATCAAACAACAAACAGAAGGCGGGCTTAGAGCCGTGACATAGACCCTAAGTGCCACATTTAAGATTGTAGTTTAGGTTAGGGAAATCTAAAACAACTGTGGATATGGAGACAAGGGATGCTATTTGCTCTGTTGTGGAGAAGATTCCTGGCGTTTGCCAACTGAAGCCCGAGCAAGAAGAGTGTTTGGTTCACATTTTGAATGGAAGTGATGTTGTGGCCCTAACAGATTGAACAGGTGGGTTGAACAGACAGACCTTGCGCCCTTCGTTTACAGATGATTGTAGAGTCCTCCGGGGCAACGTAGACAAGGACCAAGATCTCCTGGTCTGAACAGTACATAATAATGCCCTCCTAGGCCAATCAGACAGTTCGAGTGCTTTCCAGGGTGGAGCAGAGGACTGTAATATCCTTTGAGGTAGTCCCATCAGCGACGACGCCCTCCTTGATGGCACAGCTGCCTCCAAGGCGGTGCAGATAGCGGGGAAGCCCACCTTGCCGGTGTGGGGGGCGGGGCAGACGGCGAAGAGGTCCTCCAGGGTGGAACAGACGGCGGAGAGACCTTCCGGGGCAGAGCACGCGGCGGAGAAGCCCTCCTAGATAGAGCAGACGACGAGGAAGCCTTCCAGGGTGGATCAGGTGGCGGGAACGCCCACCTGGTCGAAACAGACAGCGAGGCCATCTTCCAGGGTGGAGTGGATGGCTGCAGAGCCCTTCTGGTTCGGCCAGACAATGAAAACGCCCTCCGTGGCCGAACAGTCTGAGCTTGCGCCCTTCTAGGCTGACTAAATAGTGATCGCGCCCTCCGAGACCAGACAGACAATGAAGGCGCCGTCTTGAGCCGGTCAGACTGATATTGCGCCCTAGGGGACCACACAGACTGTGTTAGCGCACCCACTGGGTTGAACAGACAGACCTTGCGCCCTTCGCGACCAAACTGACAATGAAAGTGCCCTTCTCGGTTGGACCAAGGGTCCGGATCACAGACAGGGTCTGGCGGATCCGGCCACACAAAACCCAAATCGCCAACCGACATGACTGGACACAGCTCCTCGTACCATGGAATGGTAGTGGGACGTGTTATTTGCGGGCTAGGCCCTTCGTACCGTGTGACGGGAATGGGACCCGTTACTGAATGGCTGGGAATCGTGAGAGCCTTCAACAGCTCGTCAGGCTGTGTAACTGGGACTGGCAGAGCTGAACACGACCCCTCTCTTCGTGCTGTGATGTCAGAACCCGTCATGGGCGTTTCAGGGATGGCTAGGACGGGTGTCAGCTCTCAAGCTGCAAGACCTGAACCGACTGGGCAGAAAACAGCACTCCTGGCTGTATAACTGGGACTGACTGGGCATGAAACAGCCTCTTTGGCTGTAAAACTGTGACCAACTGAGCTTTACATGGCTTGCTTCACCGTGAAACGGGGCTGGGACCCGTTATTTGTGGATCAGAAACAGGGTTTGCCGAAAGCAGCTCTCCGGGCTGCACAACTGGTACTGACTGGACTGCGGAAACAGAAGATAGTTCACCTGGCTGCATTACTGGAACCGACGAGGTCTGGCATGGCTGTACAGAGTCAGGATGCAGCAGGCTGGATAGATCCTCCCACATAGTAGACGGAGTCTCGCGATCGACCGCCATTTTGAGCTGCATCTCGCGATCAGCTGCCATTTTGCGTTGCGCCTCACGATTGGCGTCCATCTTGCGTTGCGCCTCTCAATTGGCTGCCAGCTTGCGTTGCGCCTCGCAATCGGCAGCCATTTCGAATGTGAGCTGGAAGATTCCCTGAATTTTCCTCGCTGTGTCCGATGAGGAGACCGCTGGGGGTGAATTTGGTGTCGTAGGAGTTTTGCGTGGCGGTCCGGGCTGTGAAAACGAAACCAAAGCCTCCTGTGGTTCGGAGGAGCGTAACGAACGTGGCCGCGGACACTGCCAGATAGCGAGGCGAGAACCAATCCACGGGCTTGATTCAGTGTTCGCGACGCGGCAATTAATCTGTCCTGAGCCGCGTACGTGATCGTCCCTTTCCACCTCACCAACAATGAAAGAAGAACCACAGATGGAAAGTACATTGTCTATCAGCTGTTCGAGCGACCAGCTCGGATCCTCATATTGCACTCGATTGCGCACACTGAAATCCAAGCCACACATAAAACAGTCTTTGATAAAGTCCTCCTCTGCGCTGACACTGTGGCAAATGGAGATAAATTCCTCAACATAATCCTTGATGACTCGTCCGCGCTGGAACAATGCGCACAAATGAGTCGGAGAAACCGGGGTTAAATCCTGCCTACGAGGCGCTGAATAGTCTCGGTGCGATCCCCGATTAAACCCGCTGCTGAACTCTCAGCGACGGTTCATTCTGTGACGAAGGAGGACGTGAAGCGTGCAGTTCAAGTGCAAAAGGGTTTATTAAAGGCTCAGGGTCAAGACAAACATGAAAGAGCGCCGGCAAACAGATCTAGTGGAGACATAGGCAATAGAGTAAATCATAAACAAGGCGAGAGTCAAATACCGTTAATCAGTCCATAGGGAGAGACAGTTAGGATATCCAGGAACAAGCAGAGATCGGCAACGAGTTATCCAAATGACAATATAAACTGTCAAGATCACAAACACATGAGGGCTTTATTGCTCCAGGATGTCCGGGAACTAACAAGGTGGGCAGTGACAACAGTTTCAAAGTAAAAGTCCTGATAGAGCAAACAGAGGTGAGAACACAGATTCATAATAAGAGTCCGGGAATGACAAGCAGAGACAAAAACACAAAAGTCCTGGAAGCTGGAGTGCTTACGTATGTTTGCGGTTTTTTTTAATTGCGTTGTTGTGAGTTTATGTTTGTTTTTATTTTTATTCTATTGTGTTGTGAGCTTATGTTTGCTTTTTAAATTGTGTTGTGCTCTACTGGGCCACCGTAAATAATGAATAAGATAGGCTACAAGGTTAAGAAGCTTACTTAAATGTAAAATGTTTTCTTCTATATTTTGTCATGTGTCGGGTAGATTGCACATTTTCTTGTTGGATGTTGGACTCACATTGAAAAATAATCACATTGTTTGTATCTGACAGAACTGATTTAGCACAAGCGCTGCTTATTGTGAAATGGAAGCAACCAGCTGGCAGAGGATTCTGTAGCCTTCCTAAGAGAGCTTAGATATGGGACACATAAATGAAGCCAAATAAATGGGATTTGTCTGAGATTCACCTGTAGGCAGCACACGGTAACTGCCCCCTCGAGCACCCAGCTGCATCCAGTTCTTGTTCCAGCTGATGACAGGCTCTGGACGTCCCGTGGCATGACATGGCAACACGACAGGGGACATTTTAACAGCTGTAACACTGCTGACATCATCTTTAATCACAGGAGGAACTAAAAAAACAATAAGAAAATGAATATACACAGACAGTATCGGTTCACAATATGCTATAGTATATGTACAGTAACCCCCAAAAACATTTGGACACTTTACCTTTTATAACAAATGCCATTTTTTGGGATATTTTATTATTTAAATGAAAATACATTTGTAAAGGTAACACAAGTCTCAAAACTGTTCTTGGGCTATAGTATATGTCTTTTACATCTCTTATTATACACAAATCTGTTACACAGTACCTTGCAGAATGACCTCTATCACCCTTCGCTCTTCTCCAACCTCATTGGTCACTGTACACTCAAAGTAGCCCTCATCCTCAACAGAGGGTGAAGTAATGATCAGAGAGCCAGAAGACATTAACCTTCAAAATAAAAACATTTAGTAAAAACACTTATCTAAAAAACATATTGCCAATTTGTTATTATAAATTAATTGTCATTAACTAAATTAAATCTGTATTTGTCAGCAAATAAATAACATCTGAAATAAAAATAACACTATACATTAAATATATATATATATATAGATTAATTGGCTTAGTTTAAACCAGGACTAGGCCTTAGTTAAATTAAGATATTAATGCATCTTTTACAAAATTTTAAGATATGA
>JAUMHQ010000061.1:10980514-10992553 GCA_032361165.1 Enteromius paludinosus | reverse complement strand
ATTGAATTGAATTGAATTGAATTGAATTGAATTGAATTGAATTTTCACTGTAAACACACTGATTCATCCAGGAATTAAACAAGTTTGTTTGAAAATATTTTAATTGGAAGAACAAAACTGTGTTTAAAATGTGAGTGATATTATCTACTTTTCATTCATTAACTGTTGCATAAAAAGCAATATGACACTCACACTCATGCAGTATAGTCTAGGCACAACTATAGAACAACCTAAGAGACCTAAAACAGAAATACAGACCTGTCCATCTTTAAACCATTGTGTGACAGGCTCTGGAAAGCCTTTGGCCAGGCATGACAAAGTCAATGTCCCATTAATTCTCACTTTCTCTTCTCTTCTGCCAAAACTGAGAGTTGTAGAATCCCCCTCAATCTGTGGAGGTACTGAGGAAATGGCACAGCATTAATCTTTCACAAAAACAAACAACCTTTAGCTATGTAAATCTCTTTACCTTGCATACATACCCATAATTCTCAGTGTGTGTTGTCTGTGTGCTGTTCCAGCGGGGTTAGTTGCTCGGCAGGTGTAGGTGCCTGCATCCTCTCCACGGGCCGCCGCCACACGCAAAGACTGTCCACCCTGAGTGTACGTGAGCTGAGGGCTGGACACAATGGGCTGGTTGTCCTTTAGCCAGGTGATAGTGGGAAGTGGGATGCCCTCAACTTCACAGTGAAGAACAGCAGGGAAGCCCAGAACGACAGTCACCTCTGAATTTTCACCGGCATCGCGAATTATGGGAGCAGCTGAGAAAAGACAGAGAATACAGATTGGATAAAAACTGGAAGATTGTGGAAGATTTTAAAAACAACACTCCTCATCATCAAATTGCAAAGGCTTTGTAAAAATCACATAATCTACATTAATAACATCATCAAACTGGAGAAATTTAGGTAAGGGACAAGGCCCAATATATAAATTTAAATATAATAAATATATAAATTCAAACATAACTTTTTAGTAAAAGAAATACATACAGTTCTTGAATTAATAACTCTTATGAGTCGGCTCTTTTAGTGAATCAAAAACATACAGTGCAACTAGTAGAGTTTGATTCCCAAATGTGACCACAAAACCATAAGGGTTTTTGTTATTACATTTTTTCGTCTTGTTATTCAAAGTATCAGTTTTATGATTAATTTTTTTGTAAAACAAAACCATAGAGCGCGGCCAGTACAGTTTGATTCTTTACCAAGTGATTCTAACGATTTTTCAAAACTACTGTATAAAATGAAGCCAGTGTAGTCCAATTCTTGAATAAATGACTCTTAATTATTCTGTTCTTTTTTAGTGAATCAAAACCATACAGCGCAACCAGTGTAATAAATACTGTGAATGGTGACTCTTATGATTCAGTTGTTATTAGTGAAATAAAACAACACAGCACAAACAGTGCAGTCTGATTCCCAAATAGATGACTCTTATAATTTGTTTATTTTTAATGAGTCAAACACATTTGGCTACATAATCAAGAAAACAGTAATCAGAACCAGAAGAAGAATTATTTAATTCCTTATGATTCCCATAGTACCTTGTACGTTCAGCCTGAACTGCCGTGTCTGAGTCCCAGCGTTGTTACTGGCCACACACTGATACAGGCCACGGTCTCTTGGCCTGACAGACTTGATCCTCAACACCTGCCCCTTCTCCAGAAACTCCACATGAGGGTCTCCGATAGGGGATAAAACCCTGAGAGAGGTTGTGAAGAGCACACATGAGCACAGAAGCCAGATGACAGGAGCATCTAATTATGTGTGTCATTGACTCACTCTCCATCATGACTCCATTCCACTGTAGGCAGCGGGCGGCCACTAACTCTGCACTGCATGTCGACTTCCTGCCCTGCCATGACAGTCATTTCCTGCACTCCTGAGGTGCCTGAAATTACTGGTGGAGCTAAACGTGCACACCAGGACATATGAAAACATGAACTTAAGGGATTTGCATCAATCATTACAAGCTAAATACAAAAACAAAGCTTACTATATATATATATATACTTTGTTCCATAAATTTCAAGGTTGCTTTTCTGTGTATATTTCACCTTGTACTTCAATAATATACTCCCTCCTGGCTTCCCCAGCAGAGTTCTGGGCAGAGCAGGAAAAGTGTCCAGCGTGATCATGCTGAACACGGTAAATCTTTAAAAGCCTTTTTCCATTCTGCAGATACACCCCTGGAGTCTCCAATACCTAGAAGCACAGAGCGGGTAATTGATTTCAAAGAGCAGCGGCCAAGATTTGAGATGATTTTATGGCCACTAGGTGGCACTATGTTACCATTGCACTGGAGGAGAGTCAAAAAGGTATTAAATATAAATAAATAAAATAATGAATCATCACAATGCATGATGAAACCTACAGGTCTGTTGTCTTTAGTCCAGGTAATGATTGGGGTTGGGATACCGAGAGCATCACACCCTAATGTGAGGGGCTGCTTCAGTGTGACTGTCAGATTCAATGGCTGCCCATCGTCTTGAATCTCTGGTGGAACTAGATTTGTGAGACAAACAAATCATTCAACATAATTCAAGCAACATCCAGCACTAAACCCTGACTGTAATTTGCTTGTATTTAGGCATGTAATCAAGCAAGAAAAAGCCTCTGAATAAATGCACTGTAAGTGGCGACTCTAAAACAACAGAACAAAACAGAACATACATTTGTTTCTGTTAACTTCTAGGTACACTATACTGGGAAAATTAAGAATCACAAATACAAATGTGTAATTATTGTTTCATAATTTGTAAGCCAAAAACCTGGATTCTAAATTTTATTTATTACACTAAATAGCACAAATGCTTGATAAAGCTATTAGTCACGTGGAAAAGCTCCAAAAGCCTCACCATTGACCTTTAGCCTGGTCTTCCTCTCCGCTGATCCTGCTTCATTAGTGGCCACACACTTAAAATCTCCACTGTGACTGGCCGAAGCTGAGCCAATCACCAGCGAGCCATTCTCAGCCAAAGACACACCATGCCCTGAACGCTCCATATGGACCTCCAGGCCATTTTTGAACCATCGCACCCAAGGAGCAGGAGACCCTAGCCAGGGGATGACAACAGCAAGAGAACAAATGAGATAGAGAAACAGTATATGTGAAGGAGAAGACATCGATCAGAGAAGACAGAATCACAATCCCTGCACACAATGAGCACATGGCTCGCCAGAGCTTAAGAACAAGACCAGATATCAATCCATCTGACAGTGAGACAACGAAGAGCAGAAACAAAGAGGATGCCAGTAAATTTCTTTCCCCAGAAGTGGCTCAGCCGATGTCCTCTCAAGCAGTACTTCTAGGTGAAACGCACCAAGTGAAGATGCCAGACACAGTATATCAGAAAAGAACTGATCAAGCGTAAGAACACCAGATTTATAGCTCAAAGACAAAAGTGAAGAGACTTCAGGACAGCAGCAAGGGGAGTAGTTCAAACACATCAATGAGGTCCTATATCAACCTCCAAAAGCCCTTTAACAGATGTGTTATGAACTTTACTAGGTTAGCTGTAAGTGACGGGGCAGGGGGTAACCTTGTACTTGTTTTACAGTGACCTCTTAAACTTCCTCAAAGGCTATCTGGGCAGGAATGACAGATACTGAGAAGGGTTTATTTGTGTTTGGTTTCAACCAGAGCACTTTAGATGAAACTCTCCCATGCGACATGTAAAGTCTATATAGTGATTGAAGGAATACACCGTAATAAGGATTTAAAAAAGAGGCCCAAAATAAGTATTTCAAGACATTCAAAACTATTAGGAATAGTTCACCCAAAAAAGAAAATCTGTTATCATGTTCTAACTCTTCAAACTTTGGTTAGTCTACAAAACACGCAAGATATAAGACATTTTAATCAAAACCTTCCTCCATTGAAACTTCAGTTGACCAAAATGTTGAAGAGCTAAAAAGGTCATAAAGGCTTCATAAAAAGAATCGATATGAATCACCCATTTTACTCCAAGTTCAGTGTTTTTCTATTCATACAATGAACGTTTTGAACCCCGTTTTAACATCAGTCCACTGGAAAGTGTGCTGAACAGAGTGCCAAAAGAGTGTATGAAGATGAATCTAGTAATGTTTTATTGTTTGTTGTACATATTCTATGAAGAAGATTACCGCTCTATCATGTTTAAAAATAATGCACCACCTACACTACACCCTAAACCTAATCGATAGTTAACACAATTATGAGAGAAAAACCCATTGGCTACTGAAATCCATGCCATTTTAGCTTATCTCTGCAACATCTTTTATCGTAACTTACCAGGCCTCCAACATCAGGTACACCCATATCAGGTGAGCTGCCAAGCAAGTTTACTATACCAGAGAAGTTGTTTACTGTCACAAGGAAGCTGCAATGAATTTTGTTGTTTTTGAATCTGGTTGGTAAATGCACCTTTTTCCAAAGAGCCTAAATCCACAAAAAGCAATTGAAGTGTTCATCAAAATATCTTCTTTTATGTTCCACAGAAGCCAAACAAGTCTGAAATGACATGAGGTTGGGTTTGAACATATCAAACCAGGTGTCATCCGCAAATAAATAATGTAGGGGCATTTTCAGAAGTAACTTTACTTGCGATGACTTGCTAAATTTAAACATTAGAGTAAAACTATTAGAGTAATCACAGGTGTAGTTTGTCACATTAACTATCCACTAATGTTTTAACTACAAAGTGCATAAATGCTTTCTGTCTTCACTTTGTAAAGTATTTTATTTCAATGTGTTTGTGCTAGCTTTAAAATAAATGTCACTTGGTGTAATAATTTATTATGTAATTCAAAGATATTCATACATCGTAAGTGTCCAAATACTTTTAGGGGCCGCAGTATACAATAAGTCAGCCACTTTTTTTTTTTTTTAAAAACAAGCCAATCAGAAACAGAGGGAAAAGAACTCCCAGAGCAGATGTTTACAGTCATAATGTTTGGATTGATTGTTTTTGTGACTTAAAGAATGGTGTGCAGCTGGTGCCGTTTACATTACAGGATAACATTAGAAGCAGTTTATTTGTCAGAAATCCCTTGAACAATACTTTGGATGATGCACGTTATAAAAAGAGTCTTGTGTGTGTTTCTTGGGTGGGGTCATGTCTTTCAGTGCAAGCCAGATTAAATGGATCGATTTGAAAAGGACAGACTTCCTCACTCCTACTCCTTATGGCACATGTCTTCTTTATCTAACACACCTGTAGGACTGAGGAATTTTGTTATAAGAAAACAGTGTGTGTTCTATAGATGAGTTAAAATGTGTAAATGTATGTGCCAATAACACCATCAAAATTGTGATTTTTATTTATTTAGTTTTGTTTTTTATTAAATGGTTGTAAGTTTGGTTACAGTGGGTATGAAAAGTATTCAGACCCCCATTAAAAAATATGTCACTCTTTGTTAAATTGCAGGCAATTGCTAAAATCATTTAGCAGTAGGGAGCAGTTGTGGCCTAATGCATAGAGAGTCGGACCTGTAACCCAAAGGTCGTGGGTTTGAGTCCCAGGTCAGGCAAGGATTGCAGGTGGTTGGAGTGAATTCCCAACATTCTCTCCACCTTCAATACCACGACTGAGCTGAGACCCTTGAGCAAGGCACTCACTGGCTGCCCACTGCTACGGGTTTGTGTCCATAGTTGATCACCTCTCACTGCTGTGTATGTGTGCACTTGGATGGGTTAAATGCAGAGCACAAATTCCTAGAATGGGAAACCATGCCTGGCCACTTGTCACATCCTTTCCTTTCCTTTCCATATTGACAGAAAAACACAGAATTGTTGACATTTTCTCAGATTTATGAAAAAAAGAAACTTACATTTAATTTAAATTTAATTTAAAATGAGTAAAAAAAATATATATATATATATTTTAATATGCACAAGTCAGAATAAACATGTTGTTTTAATTTTTACATGAATAGTGTGTTACAAAAGTTTTTTTTTTATGCATACATCTTGACGTCTTACACCCATATATACAGTATATTTCACAAATTCACACTTCCTCATTAAAGTGAATAGAATAGCATGTTTGGTCTGCTGTCAGGGGGGTGAGCCGGGAGCTCGGCAGACTCCGAGCCCATTGGGAATTTAGCCCTTGACTGCAAGGGTCTGGCAGAGCTCGGTGTCCGGCTCGAACCCCGCGGGCACCCCTTAGTAAGGTGAGGTTGAAGGCGGAGTAAGGGGTGGTGGAGGGATGCAAAAAACGAAATCGTGCTTATTTAAGGCGGAGTTTCTTAGATTTGATTGGGTGAACAGGTAATGGGCTGATTGGAAATGCAGTGGCAGCTGTGGCTAATCATTCGTACGTGCTCCTCCAGAAATATGTTTATCAAATTCATATACAGTATATATTATAGATTAGTTTTTGTTTTTTAACTAGCATTTTGCTTTTGTTCAGCAAGGACATATTGCATTAATCAAAAGTGACAATAAAAAAGGCTATTTTAAATAAATGTTTTAACTTTTTATTCATAATAAGATTCTGAGAATGAAAAAAAAAATCAGTTTCCAGAAAAAAATATGATTGTAGTTGATAACAACATTGATGATAATAATAAGAAACGTTTCCTGAGCTGCAAGGCAGCAACATATGTATATTAAATCAGCAATATAATAATTGCTGATTTAATAATATATTTATAATATATTTCGCAATATAACTGTATTCTTTACAGCGTTAGGGAATTTATCAGGCTTGCCGACCCCAAATGTTTTTTAGCATAGAGTGAAATCATAACAGCACCAATAAATAAACTCTTAAGGTTGTGTTTGAGTTAGCTCATTTCCTAAAAAGTGTGATTATTAGGCATGCCACTTTATTTTACAGACAGGCACTTTCACCGGAGCCTAATGATTACCGTCATCCGCCACCAAACATGCACGACAGAACAGCCGTTTGCACTTATTTAGTGTCATATCTGTATTAAGTACCTCTCATTAAGAGCTACACAGATGTCTGAATGCTCAGTTGCCATAACAACATTAGCAATACAACACAAACGCGAGAAAATGAACAGCAATTCAGCACAATTTCCACTTAATAGCAAGGATAACTTGACCATCTTTGCTCTGATTCAAGACAGACTGATAACCGGCTGTAAAAACGGCCCGTCAAACCCTTTCTTCCCCTGTACTCTCGCTCTTAGCCCTCCTCCTCTCCGCCTGCAACAGTCCCTAATTAGGATTCCTCTCCCAGTGGGCCATCGCATGCAGGAAAGCAGATGTGGCCCTCAGAGACAGAGGAGAAGAACAGTGTTCCAGCTGCTGCACACACACACATCATGTCATATCCGTGACACGCAGGGTTGCCATGGCAGGTTTCCATCAAAACAACACCTATTAGCTTACAGTGTGCACAGGAAAAGCTGGTTATGTATTACTATAGACACAGATTCACACTAAGTGAAGGCATTTGACTTCCTTTCCAGGTCGGTTTACGTGAAACAAGCTGTTAAACCTGCGCAAAGTGTTACCGAACTAGAATGTTGCCAGCAGCCAAAATTAAGCGGCGATGAGAAAAGAGAGCATATGGTGAGAGACAGCAGAAAAAAAAACTCCCAAAGACAGCTTTCAGTACAGATTTTATCACATCACTCTCTCACACACACATATGCTTGTTTACATATATATGTACGGATAATTTTGTTATTATAGCTACAGTGTATTAATTACACTAGTTTGGGGTCAATAAGATTTAAAATACTTAGAATTAGCAGGGATGCATTTGTATATACATCAAATGATACATCAAATGATGAGAGTTTACAGAAATAAAATATGACTTTTTTGTTTGTTAAACAAATTTGAACCACCATCATCTTTAAATTACGAATGGGATCAAACAACGCACTAATTAACCCAGTTAAGTAAAGAAGAAAACAAAGTATATCCAAAACGTTTCAAATGCTAATAAGAAGCCATGCTAGTTTACCTACCTTTTGCAGGGCAAGGGATGAGCACTCTGCTGTTAGCCACAGTCTCAATAATGGTCTCTCCATTTGTCTCAAAATAGGGGCCCTCTGTAACCACATAAAGTAATTATACTAGAGTCAAGGCGTTTGAAGTAGTTACACAGTACTAATATAAAATACAAGGTTAAAATTAAAGACCCAAAGCCAAAGGTCAACTCAGTGGTAAAAGTGGAGCACAGGAATACAGGGATAAGTGATTTGTGACCTTGTTCACTGGTTTAAATACTCATATAAGTCATGTTTAGTCATGATTTAAATTGGCTGGGGATAATGATATATAGCCTTCTTTAGATGTTCTGGTTTGCAAAGAGTTCTATGTGAGATGACAAATGTTTACAGTTGAACAATGTAATTTGTGCAGTTTTGCTCAACAGACATACCTAAAATGTTCAGGACAATCTCGATGGTATCTTCTCCAGCACTGTTCCTGGCTACACAGCTGTACGTGCCGCTGTCCGAGTGCTGGACCGCCTGGATCTTCAGCATTCTATCACCGCCCACAAGAAGTCCGTTATGGAGCCAGCTGATCTGAGGGCTTGGCTCTCCCTGGACTACGCATGGCAAGACCACTGTCTGGCCAATCAGAGCCTTAAGAGACGTAGGTGCTGGCTGAATCCTTGGTTTGGCTGTTTGAATAAAAAAAAATGGTTTCTATGTTGTTTGGATGTTTGTTACAGGAATTTGAATTGTAGAATTTTTTAAATGTAAGTGTCTGCAAAGAACATACTGACCGCTTTATACACTAGCATCCAAAAGTTTCAGTTCGAAAAGATTATTCAATGCTTTTACAATATCTACAGCAAAAACAGTAATACTGTGAAATATTAAAATGTAATTTATTCTTTGATGGCAAAGCGGAATTGTCAAATGGTCCTCAAAAATTAATTTTACTATGCTTATTTGCTGCTAAAAAACATTTCTTATCATAGTCAATGAAGTAAACGGTTGTGCTACACTTTTACAGGGTTCTTCTATAAATAAAAAATTCATTTTAAAATAAAAATGATAAAATTATAAGTGTTTTTACTCTCACTTTTGATCAATTGAATGCATTGTTGTTGAACAGAAGCATTAATTTCTTTAAACAACAGCAACAACAAAACAATTTACTAACTCAAAAACATTTAAACGGCATTATATGTATGCACTCTTTAAACTATGACGAAAAACACCATGGTATTTAATTATGCTAATCATCAGCACATATGAAAATATAATGTTAATACTATCTGATAATATCACTGAATCACAGTTCAACAACAGCATTTTTGTTACAAGATGAAATTTCATTTTCATTGCCTCGAAAGAGATGTTGTCATTGAAAGGATTGAATAATTGTATGAAATATGAACACTCCCAAAATCTGCATTCTATTTCATGTATTTTTCATGAGTTTTCCACAGATAAATCCTGAAATTATTGGATTGTACCTTGCACTTGCAAATTGTAGGTGAGTGAGACGTTCCCAGCTGGGTTAGCAGCAGAACAGGTGTAGAATTTACTGTCTATCAGCCTGACATCACTAATCTTCAGAGAACCAGACGGCAGAACAGTGAACCTGTGTAAGAAGAGGTCAAAGGTCAAGCTGTGCGGTCAAAAGAGGTATGTTTCAAAGCCAAAGTGTCTGTTAAAGAGTATGTGTGGTGTAAATGAATGTGTGGTCTTGTGTATATGCATGCAAGCTGGTTTCTAACTTGCGCAATTGAAACCAATTGAGAAAATCAGCTTGGTTTCATTTGGCCTGTAATCTTTTGAACATTTGCTTAGCGACTTTATTATGGCAACCTAAATACAAATACAACTAATAAATCTGAAAGGAAGCTACAAGCTACTATATTCAACAAACCCCCTTTGGGACAAAGTACTCCGCCTCCCACTTTTTTCTCACAAGTCTTGCACATGTGGACTAATGCTGAGATCACAAATAGTGGGTCACGGCCAAGATTCGTACCCAAGATTGACTTCACCCAGATTACACAAAATTTCTAATGAATTAACAGAATTCTAAGAAGTTTTGTTTCATAAGTCAAATCGAACTACCAAAAATCCGAGCAGACACATATGAATTAAGTTATTATTATGAAGCATTTGATTTATAATAAAAAAATTGACCTCAGAGTCGTGGCAGGTGAAAGTGTAACATCTCCATTCTCTCCTTCAGGGAACGTGGGTTACGTACGTAACCTAGACGTTACCCTTTCAGTCGAATCACTTCGACTTTACGTATGGGAACACCCATGGAACAGGCCACGACTCTAAGGCCGCGTCACGCGGAGATCCCCTGCCAAATGGCGAGACCTTTTTAGCTTTTCCAGTTTGTTAGCAGACGAATCTGCACGTAACCTCCCCAACCCTCTGTTGCCCAAGAAGGGGGGGCAGACAGAGTTGCTTTCAGTGGTGCTGAAGCAGGTAGTTGAGGGCGGAGCACATGAAAAAGCACAAGTTTCTACATGTGGAATAAAGAATGCAATATATCGATACGAATATGGATATAATTGAAGGGAAACACAGCCTTCTGGTTGACCGGGGAGATTTTTTGCCACACCTACTGGGTGAAGGAGACCCAGAGGAAGCACAGCTCTACTCCACTCTAGTCCGACTGCGGGGCAGGGAGGACTCAGGTTACGCACAGTTAAGGGAAAACTGAGAATTTTAGCGCAGGTCCGTGGGAGCGGCGCAACAAGCCGGCACCAGCCGGTCCTCTCGCTCACCTGCTGTCCTCAGTGAGGACGCGAGAAGACACGGCCTCTGTGTGGAGGTCGTAAATCCTGGCAAAAGTGTTGGGTGTTGGCCCAGCCCACAGCCCTACAGATATCTGCTAGAGAGGCGCCATGAGCCAGCGCATAGGACGGGGCGACACTCCTTGTTGAGTGAGCTCTCAGTCCTAAGGTGCAAGGCTCTCCCTGGTATAAATAGGCCAGGGAGATGGCTTCTACCACCCAGTGAGCCAACCTCTGTTTGGTAACAGCATTCCCTTTCTGCTGTCCGCCATAGCAGATGAAGAGCTGCTGAGAGCGTCTGAAGCTCTGAGTGTGGTCAGTGTAGAGGCGCAGCGCGCATACAGGACACAACAACTCTAAGGCTGGGTCTACCTCCTCCCGGGGCAGAGCTTGCAGGTTCACCACCTGATGGCGGAAAAGGCGTGGTGGGAACCTTGGGCACGCTCACGATAACGTGAGAATCAGCCGGGCCGAACTAGGCATTCTTTGTCGACAGAGAAGGCTTGTAGGTCCCCTACCCTCTTGATAGAGGCAAGCGCGATAAGAAACGCTGTATTCAGGGTAAGATATTTTATATCTACCGACTGAAGCGGTGACTCCACAGGAGCAGATGGCGGGCGAGCTGTGACATACGGCGGGAGCGTAGACCACCTTGTTTGTTGATGTATGCAACGGCCGCAGTGTTGTCTGTAGTGTAACCATCGCTGGAGAGGTCTCATATGTAACAGCCTCAGCGGCATGACCACGGCTGCAGCTGCCATATGCCCCAGGAGCCTCTGAAAAGTTTTGAGAGGAACCGCTGTTTTGTGCCTGAACTTATCTAGGCAGTTCAGCATTGCCTGCATGCGCTCCCTGGTGATGCGGGCAGTCATTTCGATTGAGTCCAGCTCCATACCGAGAAAAGAGATCTTCTGCACTGGGGAGAGTTTGCTCTTCTCTCGGTTGACCTGAAGACCCAAATGGCTGAGCTATTATCAGTCAGTCGTCGAGATAGTTGAGGATGCGGACTCGACGTCATGCAGCCAGCCTGGTGTCCTGTGCTTCAGCCGGGGACGGAGCAGATGGTTCTTTGGGTGCTGCGGGGGTATGCCCTCGGTGACGAGCAGGCGGAGGAGCACTCGGGGAGCGGCTGGGCGCACGCCGAGGCAGTATGTGTAGACCTGGAGCGTTGACATGGAATGCAAGGCGGTGGCAGCCTGTCCAGCGCCGCATCTCTGGCCCCCAGAAACCAATCATCCAGCGGCGAAGGGTCGGCTGAAGGCACACGGGGCACCCTCAAGCCAATTCCTGCCGTGGCGCGGAGGAGCATGTCTGACAGCTCAGCATCCGCTGCAGACGGAACGGACGCC